>CM070489.1:20595885-20665885 GCA_036324585.1 Champsocephalus esox
AGGATTCCACTCACCAGAAAAAGGATTCTACTCACCAGAAAAAGGATTCTAAAGGATTCTACTCACCAGAAAAAGGATTCTACTCACCAACAAAAGGATTCTAAAGGATTCTACTCTCCAGAAAAAGGATTCTAAAGGATTCCACTCACCAGAAAAAGGATTCTAAAGGATTCTACTCACCAGAAAAAGGATTCTACTCACCAACAAAAGGATTCTAAAGGATTCTACTCACCAGAAAAAGGATTCTAAAGGATTCTACTCACCAGAAAAAGGATTCTCAAGGATTCTACTCATCAGAAAAATGATTCTAACGGATTCTACTCACCAGAAAAAGGATTCTACTCACCAGAAAAAGGATTCTAAAGGATTCTACTCGCTAGAAAAAGGATTCTACTCACCAGCAAAAGGATTCTAAAGGATTCTACTCACCAGAAAAAGGATTCTAAAGGATTCTACTCTCCAGAAAAAGGATTATAAAGGATTCTACTCACCAGAAAAAGGATTCTAAAGGATTCTACTCATCAGAAAAAGGATTCTACTCACCAGAAAAAGGATTCTACTCACCAGAAAAGGGATTCTAAAGGATTCTACTCAACAGAAAAAGGATTCTACTCTCCAGAAAAAGGATTCTAAAGGATTCTACTCACCAGAAAAAGGATTCTAAAGGATTCTACTCACCAGAAAAAGGATTCTAAAGGATTCTACTCATCAGAAAAAGGATTCTAACGGATTCTACTCACCAGAAAAAGGATTCTACTCACCAGAAAAAGAATTCTACTCACCAACAAAAGGATTCTAAAGGATTCTACTCATCAGAAAAAGGATTCTAAAGGATTCTACTCACCAGAAAAAGGATTCTACTCACCAGAAAAAGGATTCTACTCACCAGAAAAAGGATTCTAACGGATTCTACTCGCTAGAAAAAGGATTCTACTCACCAGAAAAAGGATTCTAAAGTATTCTACTCTCCAGAAAAAGGATTCTACTCACCAGAAAAAGGATTCTAAAGGATTCTACTCACCAGAAAAAGGATTCTAAAGGATTCTACTCACCAGCAAAAGGATTCTAAAGGATTCTACTCACCAGAAAAAGGATTCTAAAGGATTCTACTCTCCAGAAAAAGGATTCTAAAGGATTCTACTCTCCAGAAAAAGGATTCTAAAGGATTTCACTCACCAGAAAAAGGATTCTAAAGGATTCTACTCAACAGAAAAAGGATTCTAACGGATTCTACTCACCAGAAAAAGGATTCTACTCACCAGAAAAAGGATTCTAAAGGATTCTACTCATCAGAAAAAGGATTCTAAAGGATTTCACTCACCAGAAAAAGGATTCTAACGGATTCTACTCACCAGAAAAAGGATTCTACTCACCAGAAAAAGGATTCTAAAGGATTCTACTCATCAGAAAAAGGATTCTAAAGGATTTCACTCACCAGAAAAAGGATTCTAAAGGATTCTACTCTCCAGAAAAATGATTCTAAAGGATTCTACTCACTAGAAAAAGGATTCTAAAGGATTCTACTCTCCAGAAAAAGGATTCTAAAGGATTCTACTCAACAGAAAAGGGATTCTACTCACCAGAAAAAGGATTCTACTCACCAACAAAAGGATTCTAAAGGATTCTACTCACCAGAAAAAGGATTCTAAAGGATTCTACTCTCCAGAAAAAGGATTCTACTCACCAGAAAAAGGATTCTACTCACCAGCAAAAGGATTCTAAAGGATTCTACTCACCAGAAAAAGGATTCTAAAGGATTCTACTCACCAGAAAAAGGATTCTAAAGGATTCCACTCACCAGAAAAAGGATTCTAAAGGATTCTACTCTCCAGCAAAAGGATTCTAAAGGATTCTACTCATCAGAAAAAGGATTCTAAAGGATTCCACTCACCAGAAAAAGGATTCTAAAGGATTCTACTCACCAGAAAAGGGATTCTAAAGGATTCTACTCATCAGAAAAGGGATTCTAAAGGATTCTACTCACCAGAAAAAGGATTCTAACGGATTCTACTCACCAGAAAAAGGATTCTACTCACCAGAAAAAGGATTCTAAAGGATTCTACTCACCAGAAAAAGGATTCTACTCACCAGAAAAAGGATTCTAAAGGATTCCACTCTCCAGAAAAAGGATTCTAAAGGATTCTACTCTCCAGAAAAATGATTCTAAAGGATTCTACTCACTAGAAAAAGGATTCTAAAGGATTCTACTCTCCAGAAAAAGGATTCTAAAGGATTCTACTCAACAGAAAAGGGATTCTACTCACCAGAAAAAGGATTCTACTCACCAACAAAAGGATTCTAAAGGATTCTACTCACCAGAAAAAGGATTCTAAAGGATTCTACTCTCCAGAAAAAGGATTCTACTCACCAGAAAAAGGATTCTACTCACCAGCAAAAGGATTCTAAAGGATTCTACTCACCAGAAAAAGGATTCTAAAGGATTCTACTCACCAGAAAAAGGATTCTAAAGGATTCCACTCACCAGAAAAAGGATTCTAAAGGATTCTACTCTCCAGCAAAAGGATTCTAAAGGATTCTACTCATCAGAAAAAGGATTCTAAAGGATTCCACTCACCAGAAAAAGGATTCTAAAGGATTCTACTCACCAGAAAAAGGATTCTAAAGGATTCTACTCACCAGAAAAAGGATTCTAAAGGATTCTACTCACCAGAAAAAGGATTCTAAAGGATTCTACTCTCCAGAAAAAGGATTCTAACGGATTCTACTCACCAGAAAAAGGATTCTACTCACCAGAAAAAGGATTCTAAAGGATTCTACTCACCAGAAAAAGGATTCTACTCACCAGAAAAAGGATTCTAAAGGATTCTACTCACCAGAAAAAGGATTCTAAAGGATTCTACTCAACAGAAAAGGGATTCTAAAGGATTCTACTCACCAGAAAAAGGATTCTAAAGGATTCTACTCACCAGAAAAAGGATTCTAAAGGATTCTACTCAACAGAAAAAGGATTCTAAAGGCTTCCACTCACCAGAAAAAGGATTCTACTCACCAGAAAAGGGATTCTACTCACCAGAAAAAGGATTCTAAAGGATTCTACTCACCAGAAAAAGGATTCTAAAGGATTCCACTCAACAGAAAAAGGACTCTAAAGGATTCTACTCTCCAGAAAAAGGATTCTAATGGATTCTACTCACCAGAAAAAGGATTCTACTCACCAGAAAAATGATTCTTAAGGATTCTACTCAACAGAAAAGGGATTCTACTCACCAGAAAAAGGATTCTACTCACCAACAAAAGGATTCTAAAGGATTCTACTCACCAGAAAAAGGATTCTAAAGGATTCTACTCTCCAGAAAAAGGATTCTAACGGATTCTACTCACCAGAAAAAGGATTCTAAAGGATTCTACTCACCAGAAAAAGGATTCTAAAGGATTCTACTCTCCAGAAAAAGGATTCTAACGGATTCTACTCACCAGAAAAAGGATTCTAAAGGATTCTACTCACCAGAAAAAGGATTCTAAAGGATTCTACTCTCCAGAAAAAGGATTATAAAGGATTCTATTCACCAGAAAAAGGATTCTAAAGGATTCTACTCTCCAGAAAAAGGATTCTAAAGGATTCCACTCAACAGAAAAAAATATTCTAAAGGATTCCACTAACCAGAAAAAGGATTCTACTCAACAGAAAAGGGATTCTACTCAACAGAAAAATGATTCTACTCACCAGCAAAAAGGATTCTAACGGATTCTACTCTCCAGAAAAAGGATTCTAAAGGATTCTACTCACCAGAAAAAGGATTCTAAAGGATTCTACTCTCCAGAAAAAGGATTCTAACGGATTCTACTCACCAGAAAAAGGATTCTACTCACCAGAAAAAGGATTCTAAAGGATTCTACTCTCCAGAAAAAGGATTCTAACGGATTCTACTCACCAGAAAAAGGATTCTACTCACCAGAAAAAGGATTCTAAAGGATTCTACTCACCAGAAAAAGGATTCGAAAGGATTCCACTCACCAGAAAAAGGATTCTACTCACCAGAAAAAGGATTCTAAAGGATTCTACTCACCAGAAAAAGGATTCTACTCACCAACAAAAGGATTCTAAAGGATTCTACTCTCCAGAAAAAGGATTCTAACGGATTCTACTCACCAGAAAAAGGATTCTACTCACCAGAAAAAGGATTCTAAAGGATTCTACTCTCCAGAAAAAGGATTCTAACGGATTCTACTCACCAGAAAAAGGATTCTACTCACCAGAAAAAGGATTCTAAAGGATTCTACTCTCCAGAAAAAGGATTATAAAGGATTCTACTCACCAGAAAAAGGATTCTAAAGGATTCTACTCATCAGAAAAAGGATTCTACTCACCAGAAAAAGGATTCTACTCACCAACAAAAGGATTCTAAAGGATTCTACTCACCAGAAAAAGGATTCTAAAGGATTCTACTCATCAGAAAAAGGATTCTAAAGGATTCTACTCATCAGAAAAAGGATTCTAACGGATTCTACTCACCAGAAAAAGGATTCTACTCACCAGAAAAAGAATTCTACTCACCAACAAAAGGATTCTAAAGGATTCTACTCACCAGAAAAAGGATTCTAAAGGATTCTACTCATCAGAAAAAGGATTCTAAAGGATTCTACTCACCAGAAAAAGGATTCTACTCACCAGAAAAAGGATTCTACTCACCAGAAAAAGGATTCTAACGGATTCTACTCGCTAGAAAAAGGATTCTACTCACCAGCAAAAGGATTCTAAAGGATTCTACTCACCAGAAAAAGGATTCTAAAGTATTCTACTCTCCAGAAAAAGGATTCTACTCACCAGCAAAAGGATTCTAAAGGATTCTACTCACCAGAAAAAGGATTCTAAAGGATTCTACTCTCCAGAAAAAGGATTCTAAAGGATTTCACTCACCAGAAAAAGGATTCTAAAGGATTCTACTCAACAGAAAAAGGATTCTAACGGATTCTACTCACCAGAAAAAGGATTCTACTCACCAGAAAAAGGATTCTAAAGGATTCTACTCATCAGAAAAAGGATTCTAAAGGATTTCACTCACCAGAAAAAGGATTCTAACGGATTCTACTCACCAGAAAAAGGATTCTACTCACCAGAAAAAGGATTCTAAAGGATTCTACTCATCAGAAAAAGGATTCTAAAGGATTTCACTCACCAGAAAAAGGATTCTAAAGGATTCTACTCTCCAGAAAAATGATTCTAAAGGATTCTACTCACTAGAAAAAGGATTCTAAAGGATTCTACTCTCCAGAAAAAGGATTCTAAAGGATTCTACTCAACAGAAAAGGGATTCTACTCACCAGAAAAAGGATTCTACTCACCAACAAAAGGATTCTAAAGGATTCTACTCACCAGAAAAAGGATTCTAAAGGATTCTACTCTCCAGAAAAAGGATTCTACTCACCAGAAAAAGGATTCTACTCACCAGCAAAAGGATTCTAAAGGATTCTACTCACCAGAAAAAGGATTCTAAAGGATTCTACTCACCAGAAAAAGGATTCTAAAGGATTCCACTCACCAGAAAAAGGATTCTAAAGGATTCTACTCTCCAGCAAAAGGATTCTAAAGGATTCTACTCATCAGAAAAAGGATTCTAAAGGATTCCACTCACCAGAAAAAGGATTCTAAAGGATTCTACTCATCAGAAAAGGGATTCTAAAGGATTCTACTCACCAGAAAAAGGATTCTAAAGGATTCTACTGACCAGAAAAAGGATTCTAAATGATTCTACTCTCCAGAAAAATGATTCTACTCTCCAGAAAAAGGATTCTAAAGGATTCTACTCATCAGAAAAAGGATTCTAAAGGATTCCACTCACCAGAAAAAGGATTCTAAAGGATTCTACTCTCCAGCAAAAGGATTCTAAAGGATTCTACTCATCAGAAAAATGATTCTACTCTCCAGAAAAAGGATTCTAAAGGATTCTACTCACCAGAAAAAGGATTCTAAAGGATTCTACTCACCAGAAAAAGGATTCTAAAGGATTCTACTGACCAGAAAAAGGATTCTAAAGGATTCTACTCTCCAGAAAAAGGATTCTAAAGGATTCTACTCACCAGAAAAAGGATTCTAACGGATTCTACTCACCAGAAAAAGGATTCTAACGGATTCTACTCACCAGAAAAAGGATTCTACTCAACAGAAAAAGGATTCTACTCACCAGAAAAGGGATTCTACTCTCCAGAAAAAGGATTCTAAAGGATTCTACTCACCAGAAAAAGGATTCTAAAGGATTCAACTCTCCAGAAAAAGGATTCTACTCTCCAGAAAAAGGATTCTAAAGGATTATACTCTCCAGAAAAAGGATTCTAAAGGATTATACTCTCCAGAAAAAGGATTCTAAAGGATTCAACTCTCCAGAAAAAGGATTCTACTCACCAGAAAAAGGATTCTAAAGGATTCCACTCACTAGAAAAAGTATTCTAAAGGATTCTACTCTCCAGAAAAAGGATTCTAAAGGGTTCCACTCACCAGAAAAAGGATTCCACTCACCAGAAAAAGGATTCTAAAGGATTCTACTCACCAGAAAAAGGATTCTAAAGGATCCCACTCACCAGAAAAAGGATTCTAAAGGGTTCCACTCACCAGAAAAAGGATTCCACTCACCAGAAAAAGGATTCTAAAGGATTCTACTCACCAGAAAAAGGATTCTAAAGGATTCTACTCACCAGAAAAAGGATTCTACTCTCCAGAAAAAGGATTCCACTCACCAGAAAAAGGATTCTAAAGGATTCCAATCACCAGAAAAAGGATTCTAAATGATTCCACTCACCAGAAAAAGGATTCTAAAGGATTCTACTCACCAGAAAAAGGATTCTACTCACCAGAAAAAGGATTCTAAAGGATTCTACTCAACAGAAAAAGGATTCTACTCTCCAGAAAAAGGATTCTAAAGTATTCCACTCACCAGAAAAAGGATTCTAAAGGATTCCACTCAACAGAAAAAGAACTCTAAAGGATTCTACTCACCAGAAAAACGATTCTAAAGGATTCTACTCTCCAGAAAAAGGATTCTAACGGATTCTACTCACCAGAAAAAGGATTCTAAAGGATTCTACTCACCAGAAAAAGGATTCTAAAGGATTCTACTCACCAGAAAAAGGATTCTACTCACCAGAAAAAGGATTCTAAAGGATTCCACTCACCAGAAAAAGGATTCTAAAGGATTCTACTCACCAGAAAAAGGATTCTTCTCTCCAGAAAAAGGATTCTAAAGGATTCTACTCAACAGAAAAAGGATTCTACTCACCAGCAAAAAGGATTCTAAAGGATTCTACTCTCCAGAAAAAGGATTCCAACGGATTCTACTCACCAGAAAAAGGATTCTACTCACCAGAAAAACGATTCTAAAGGATTCTACTCTCCAGAAAAAGGATTCTAACGGATTCTACTCACCAGAAAAAGGATTCTAAAGGATTCTACTCACCAGAAAAAGGATTCTAAAGGATTCTACTCACCAGAAAAAGGATTCTAAAGGATTCTACTCTCCAGAAAAAGGATTCTAACGGATTCTACTCACCAGAAAAAGGATTCTACTCACCAGCAAAAAGGATTCTAAAGGATTCTACTCTCCCGAAAAAGGATTCTAACGGATTCTACTCTCCAGAAAAAGGATTCTAAAGGATTCCACTCACCAGAAAAAGGATTCTAAAGGATTCTACTCAACAGAAAAGGGATTCTACTCAACAGAAAAATGATTCTACTCACCAGCAAAAAGGATTCTAACGGATTCTACTCACCAGAAAAAGGATTCTACTCACCAGAAAAAGGATTCTAAAGGATTCTACTCAACAGAAAAAGGATTCTACTCACCAGCAAAAAGGATTCTAAAGGATTCTACTCTCCAGAAAAAGCATTCTAACGGATTCTGCTCACCAGAAAAAGGATTCTACTCACCAGAAAAAGGATTCTCAAGGATTCTACTCACCAGAAAAAGGATTCTACTCACCAGAAAAAGGATTCTAAAGGATTCTACTCACCAGAAAAAGGATTCTAAAGGATTCCACTCACCAGAAAAAGGATTCTAAAGGATTATACTCACCAGAAAAAGGATTCTAAAGGATTCAACTCACCATAAAAAGGATTCTAAAGGATTCCACTCACCAGAAAAAAATATTCTAAAGGATTCCACTAACCAGAAAAAGGATTCTACTCACCAGAAAAAGGATTCTCAAGGATTCTACTCACCAGAAAAAGGATTCTAAAGGATTCTACTCTCCAGAAAAAGGATTCTAAAGGATTCTACTCACCAGAAAAAGGATTCTAAAGGATTCTACTCTCCAGAAAAAGGATTCTACTCACCAGAAAAAGGATTCTAAAGGATTCTACTCTCCAGAAAAAGGATTCTACTCACCAGAAAAAGGATTCTAAAGGATTCTACTCACCAGAAAAAGGATTCTAAAGGATTCCACTCACCAGAAAAAGGATTCTACTCACCAGAAAAAGGATTCTAAAGGATTCCACTCACCAGAAAAAGGATTCTAAAGGATTCTACTCACCAGAAAAAGGATTCTAAAGGATTCTACTCACCAGAAAAAGGATTCTAAAGGATTCTACTCACCAGAAAAAGGATTCTAACGGATTCTGCTCACCAGAAAAAGGATTCTACTCACCAGAAAAAGGATTCTCAAGGATTCTACTCACCAGAAAAAGGATTCTACTCACCAGAAAAAGGATTCTAAAGGATTCTACTCACCAGAAAAAGGATTCTACTCACCAGAAAAAGGATTCTAAATGATTATACTCACCAGAAAAAGGATTCTAAAGGATTCAACTCACCATAAAAAGGATTCTAAAGAATTCCACTCACCAGAAAAAAATATTCTAAAGGATTCCACTAACCAGAAAAAGGATTCTACTCACCAGAAAAAGGATTCTCAAGGATTCTACTCACCAGAAAAAGGATTCTAAAGGATTCTACTCTCCAGAAAAAGGATTCTAAAGGATTCTACTCACCAGAAAAAGGATTCTAAAGGATTCTACTCTCCAGAAAAAGGATTCTACTCACCAGAAAAAGGATTCTAAAGGATTCTACTCTCCAGAAAAAGGATTCTACTCACCAGAAAAAGGATTCTAAAGGATTCTACTCACCAGAAAAAGGATTCTAAAGGATTCCACTCACCAGAAAAAGGATTCTACTCACCAGAAAAAGGATTCTAAAGGATTCCACTCACCAGAAAAAGGATTCTAAAGGATTCTACTCACCAGAAAAAGGATTCTAAAGGATTCTACTCACCAGAAAAAGGATTCTAAAGGATTCTACTCAACAGAAAAAGGATTCGAAAGGATTCCACTCACCAGAAAAAGGATTCTAAAGGATTCTACTCACCAGAAAAAGGATTCTAAAGGATTCTACTCACCAGAAAAAGGATTCTAAAGGATTCTACTCACCAGAAAAAGGATTCTAAAGGATTCTACTCACCAGAAAAAGGATTCTAAAGGATTCTACTCTCCAGAAAAAGGATTCTAAAGGATTCTACTCTCCAGAAAAAGGATTCTAAAGGATTCCACTCACCAGAAAAAGGATTCTAAAGGATTCTACTCAACAGAAAAAGGATTCTACTCACCAGAAAAATGATTCTACTCACCAGCAAAAAGGATTCTAAAGGATTCTACTCTCCAGAAAAAGGATTCTAACGGATTCTACTCACCAGAAAAAGGATTCTACTCACCAGAAAAAGGATTCTAAAGGATTCTACTCAACAGAAAAGGATTCTACTCACCAGCAAAAAGGATTCTAAAGGATTCTACTCACCAGAAAAAGGATTCTAACGGATTCTGCTCACCAGAAAAAGGATTCTACTCACCAGAAAAAGGATTCTCAAGGATTCTACTCACCAGAAAAAGGATTCTACTCACCAGAAAAAGGATTCTAAAGGATTCTACTCACCAGAAAAAGGATTCTAAAGGATTCCACTCACCAGAAAAAGGATTCTAAAGGATTCTACTCACCAGAAAAAGGATTCTAAAGGATTCTACTCACCAGAAAAAGGATTCTACTCACCAGCAAAAAGGATTCTAAAGGATTCTACTCTCCAGAAAAAGGATTCTAACGGATTCTGCTCACCAGAAAAAGGATTCTACTCACCAGAAAAAGGATTCTCAAGGATTCTACTCACCAGAAAAAGGATTCTACTCACCAGAAAAAGGATTCTAAAGGATTCAACTCACCAGAAAAAGGATTCTAAAGGATTCTACTCACCAGAAAAAAGGATTCTAAAGGATTCCACTAACCAGAAAAAGGATTCTACTCACCAGAAAAAGGATTCTCAAAGGATTCTACTCACCAGAAAAAGGATTCTAAAGGATTCTACTCTCCAGAAAAAGGATTCTAAAGGATTCTACTCACCAGAAAAAGGATTCTAAAGGATTCTACTCTCCAGAAAAAGGATTCTACTCACCAGAAAAAGGATTCTAAAGGATTCTACTCTCCAGAAAAAGGATTCTACTCACCAGAAAAGGATTCTAAAGGATTCTACTCACCAGAAAAAGGATTCTAAAGGATTCTACTCACCAGAAAAAGGATTCTACTCACCAGAAAAAGGATTCTAAAGGATTCTACTCACCAGAAAAAGGATTCTAAAGGATTCTACTCACCAGAAAAAGGATTCTAAAGGATTCTACTCACCAGAAAAAGGATTCTAACGGATTCTACTCACCAGAAAAAGGATTCTACTCACCAGAAAAAGGATTCTCAAGGATTCTACTCACCAGAAAAAGGATTCTACTCACCAGAAAAAGGATTCTAAAGGATTCTACTCACCAGAAAAAGGATTCTAAAGGATTCTACTCACCAGAAAAAGGATTCTAAAGGATTATACTCACCAGAAAAAGGATTCTAAAGGATTCACTCACCAGAAAAAGGATTCTAAAGGATTCTACTCACCAGAAAAAGGATTCTAAAGGATTCTACTAACCAGAAAAAGGATTCTACTCACCAGAAAAAGGATTCTAAAGGATTCTACTCACCAGAAAAAGGATTCTAAAGGATTCTACTCTCCAGAAAAAGGATTCTAAAGGATTCTACTCACCAGAAAAAGGATTCTAAAGGATTCTACTCTCCAGAAAAAGATAAAGGATTCTACTCACCAGAAAAAGGATTCTAAAGGATTCTACTCTCCAGAATAAGGATTCTACTCACCAGAAAAAGGATTCTAAAGGATTCTACTCACCAGAAAAAGGATTCTAAAGGATTCCACTCACCAGAAAAAGGATTCTACTCACCAGAAAAAGGATTCTAAAGGATTCTACTCACCAGAAAAAGGATTCTAAAGGATTCTACTCACCAGAAAAAGGATTCTAAAGGATTCTACTCACCAGAAAAGGATTCTAAAGGATTCTACTCACAGAAAAAGGATTCTAAAGGATTCTACTCACCAGAAAAAGGATTCTAAAGGATTCTACTCACCAGAAAAAGGATTCTAAAGGATTCTACTCACCAGAAAAAGGATTCTAAAGGATTCTACTCAACAGAAAAAGGATTCGAAAGGATTCCACTCACCAGAAAAAGGATTCTAAAGGATTCTACTCACCAGAAAAAGGATTCTAAAGGATTCTACTCACCAGAAAAATGATTCTAAAGGATTCTACTCAACAGAAAAAGGATTCGAAAGGATTCCACTCACCAGAAAAAGGATTCTACTCACCAGCAAAAGGATTCGAAGGGATTCCACTTACCAGAAAAAGGATTCTACTCACCAGAAAAAGGATTCTACTCACCAGCAAAAGGATTCTAAATGATTCTACTCACCAGAAAAAGGATTCTAAAGGTTTCTACTCATCAGAAAAGGGATTCTAAAGGATTCTACTCACCAGAAAAAGGATTCTAAAGGATTCTACTCACCAGAAAAAAATATTCTCAAGGATTCCACTAACCAGAAAAAGGATTCTACTCACCAGAAAAAGGATTCTCAAGGATTCTACTGACCAGAAAAAGGATTCGAAAGGATTCCACTCACCAGAAAAAGGATTCTCAAGGATTCTACTCACCAGAAAAAGGATTCTAAAGGATTCTACTCTCCAGAAAAAGGATTCTAAAGGATTCTACTCTCCAGAAAAAGGATTCTAAAGGATTCCACTCACCAGAAAAAGGATTCTCAAGGATTCTACTCACCAGAAAAAGGATTCTAAAGGATTATACTCACCAGAAAAAGGATTCTAAAGGATTCTACTCTCCAGAAAAAGGATTCTACTCTCCAGAAAAAGGATTCTAAAGGATTCTACTCACCAGAAAAAGGATTCTAAAGGATTCTACTCTCCAGAAAAAGGATTCTAAAGGATTCTACTCACCAGAAAAATGATTCTAAAGGATTCTACTCACCAGAAAAAGGATTCTAAAGGATTTTACTCTCCAGAACAAGGATTCTAAAGGATTCTACTCACCAGAAAAAGGATTCTAAAGGATTCTACTCACCAGAAAAAAATATTCTAAAGGATTCCACTAACCAGAAAAAGGATTCTACTCACCAGAAAAAGGATTCTCAAGGATTGTACTCACCAGAAAAAGGATTCTAAAGGATTCCACTCACCAGAAAAAAATATTCTAAAGGATTCCACTAACCAGAAAAAGGATTCTACTCACCAGAAAAAGGATTCTCAAGGATTCTACTCTCCAGAACAAGGATTCTAAAGGATTCTACTCTCCAGAACAAGGATTCTAAAGGATTTTACTCTCCAGAACAAGGATTCTAAAGGATTCTACTCACCAGAAAAAGGATTCTAAAGGATTCTACTCACCAGAAAAAGGATTCTAAAGGATTCTACTCTCCAGAACAAGGATTCTAAAGGATTCTACTCACCAGAAAAAAATATTCTAAAGGATTCCACTAACCAGAAAAAGGATTCTACTCACCAGAAAAAGGATTCTAAAGGATTCTACTGACCAGAAAAAGGATTCTCAAGGATTCTACTCAACAGAAAAAGGATTCTACTCACCAGCAAAAAGGATTCTAAAGGATTCTACTCTCCAGAAAAAGGATTCTAACGGATTCTACTCACCAGAAAAAGGATTCTACTCTCCAGAAAAAGGATTCTAACGGATTCTACTCTCCAGAAAAAGGATTCTACTCACCAGAAAAAGGATTCTAAAGGATTCTACTCAACAGAAAAAGGATTCGAAAGGATTCCACTCACCATAAAAAGGATTCTAAAGGATTCCACTCACCAGAAAAAAATATTCTAAAGGATTCCACTAACCAGAAAAAGGATTCTACTCACCAGAAAAAGGATTCTCAAGGATTCTACTCACCAGAAAAAGGATTCTAAAGGATTCTACGCTCCAGAAAAAGGATTCTAACGGATTCTACTCACCAGAAAAAAGGTTCTACTCACCAGAAAAAGGATTCTAAAGGATTCTACTCTCCAGAAAAAGGATTCTACTCACCAGAAAAAGGATTCTAAAGGATTCTACTCACCAGAAAAAAGATTCTACTCACCAGAAAAAGGATTCTAAAGGATTCTACTCTCCAGAAAAAAGGATTCTAAAGGATTCTACTCTCCAGAAAAAGGATTCTAAAGGATTCTACTCACCAGAAAAAGGATTCTAAAGGATTCTACTCAACAGAAAAAGGATTCGAAAGGATTCCACTCACCAGAAAAAGGATTCTACTCACCAGAAAAAGGATTCTAAAGGATTCTACTCCCCAGAAAAAGGATTCTACTCTCCAGAAAAAGGATTCTAAAGGATTCTACTCACCAGAAAAAGGATTCTAAAGGATTCTACTCACCAGAAAAAGGATTCTAACGGATTCTACTCACCAGAAAAAGGATTCTAAAGGATTCTACTCACCAGAAAAAGGATTCTACTCACCATACAAAGGATTCTAAAGGCTTCTACTCAACAGAAAAAGGATTCGAAAGGATTCCACTCACCAGAAAAAGGATTCTACTCACCAGAAAAGGGATTCTACTCACCAGAAAAAGGATTCTACTCACCAGCAAAAGGATTCCAAAGGATTCTACTCGCTAGAAAAAGGATTCTACTCACCAGCAAAAGGATTCTAACGGATTCTACTCACCAGAAAAACGATTCTACTCACCAGAAAAAGGATTCTAAAGGATTCTACTCAACAGAAAAAGTATTCTAAAGGATTCTACTCTCCAGAAAAGGGATTCTACTCACCAGAAAAAGGATTCTACTCACCAGCAAAAGGATTCCAAAGGATTCTACAAACCAGAAAAAGGATTCTACTCACCAGAAAAAGGATTCTAAAGGATTCTACTCACCAGAAAAAGGATTCTAAAGGATTCTACTCACCAGAAAAAGGATTCTACTCACCAGAAAAAGGATTCTAAAGGATTCCACTCTCCAGCAAAAGGATTCTAAAGGATTCTACTCTCCAGAAAAAGGATTCTAAAGGATTCTACTCTCCTGAAAAAGGATTCTAAAGGATTCTACTTATCAGAAAAATGATTCTAAAGGATTCTACTCACCAGAAAAAGGATTCTAAAGGATTCTACTGACCAGAAAAAGGATTCTAAAGGATTCTACTCTCCAGAAAAAGGATTATAAAGGATTCTACTCATCAGAAAAAGGATTCTAAAGGATTCCACTCACCAGAAGAAGGATTATAAAGGATTCTACTCTCCAGAAGAAGGATTCTAAAGGATTCTACTCTCCAGAAAAAGGATTCTACTCACCAGAAAAGGGATTCTACTCACCAGAAAAAGGATTCTACTCACCAACAAAAGGATTCTAAAGGATTCTACTCATCAGAAAAAGGATTCTAACGGATTCTACTCACCAGAAAAAGGATTCTACTCACCAACAAAAGGATTCTAAAGGATTCTACTGACCAGAAAAAGGATTCTAAAGGATTCTACTCACCAGAAAAAGGATTCTAAAGGATTCTACTCTCCAGAAAAGGGATTCTACTCACCAGAAAAAGGATTCTACTCACCAGCAAAAGGATTCCAAAGGATTCTACTCGCTAGAAAAAGGATTCTACTCACCAGCAAAAGGATTCTAACGGATTCTACTCACCAGAAAAAGGATTCTACTCACCAGAAAAAGGATTCTAAAGGATTCTACTCAACAGAAAAAGGATTCTAAAGGATTCTACTCTCCAGAAAAGGGATTCTACTCACCAGAAAAAGGATTCTACTCACCAGCAAAAGGATTCCAAAGGATTCTACAAACCAGAAAAAGGATTCTACTCACCAGAAAAAGGATTCTAAAGGATTCTACTCACCAGAAAAAGGATTCTAAAGGATTCTACTCACCAGAAAAAGGATTCTACTCACCAGAAAAAGGATTCTAAAGGATTCTACTCTCCAGCAAAAGGATTCTAAAGGATTCTACTCTCCAGAAAAAGGATTCTAAAGGATTCTACTCTCCTGAAAAAGGATTCTAAAGGATTCTACTTATCAGAAAAATGATTCTAAAGGATTCTACTCACCAGAAAAAGGATTCTAAAGGATTCTACTGACCAGAAAAAGGATTCTAAAGGATTCTACTCTCCAGAAAAAGGATTATAAAGGATTCTACTCATCAGAAAAAGGATTCTAAAGGATTCCACTCACCAGAAGAAGGATTATAAAGGATTCTACTCTCCAGAAGAAGGATTCTAAAGGATTCTACTCTCCAGAAAAAGGATTCTACTCACCAGAAAAGGGATTCTACTCACCAGAAAAAGGATTCTAAAGGATTCTACTCTCCAGCAAAAGGATTCTAAAGGATTCTACTCTCCAGAAAAAGATTCTAAAGGATTCTACTCTCCTGAAAAAGGATTCTAAAGGATTCTACTTATCAGAAAAATGATTCTAAAGGATTCTACTCACCAGAAAAAGGATTCTAAAGGATTCTACTGACCAGAAAAAGGATTCTAAAGGATTCTACTCACCAGAAAAAGGATTCTAAAGGATTCTACTCACCAGAAAAAGGATTCTAAAGGATTCTACTGACCAGAAAAAGGATTCTAAAGGATTCTACTCTCCAGAAAAAGGATTATAAAGGATTCTACTCATCAGAAAAAGGATTCTAAAGGATTCCACTCACCAGAAGAAGGATTATAAAGGATTCTACTCTCCAGAAGAAGGATTCTAAAGGATTCTACTCTCCAGAAAAAGGATTCTACTCACCAGAAAAGGGATTCTACTCACCAGAAAAAGGATTCTACTCACCAACAAAAGGATTCTAAAGGATTCTACTCACCAGAAAAAGGATTCTAAAGGATTCTACTCACCAGAAAAAGGATTCTAAAGGATTCTACTCATCAGAAAAAGGATTCTAACGGATTCCACTCACCAGAAAAAGGATTCTACTCACCAGAAAAAAGGATTCGAAAGGATTCCACTCACCAGAAAAAGGATTCTAAAGGATTCTACTCATCAGAAAAAGGATTCTAACGGATTCCACTCACCAGAAAAAGGATTCTACTCACCAGAAAAAAGGATTCGAAAGGATTCTACTCACCAGAAAAAGGATTCTACTCATCAGAAAAGGGATTCTAAAGGATTCTACTGACCAGAAAAAGGATTCTAAAGGATTCTACTGACCAGAAAAAGGATTCTAAAGGATTCTACTCACCAGAAAAAGGATTCTAAAGGATTCTACTCACCAGAAAAAGGATTCTACTCACCAGAAAAGGGATTCTAAAGGATTCTACTCAACAGAAAAAGGATTCTACTCACCAGAAAAAGGATTCTAAAGGATTCTACTCACCAGAAAAAGGATTCTACTCACCAGAAAAAGGATTCTAAAGGATTCTACTCATCAGAAAAAGGATTCTAAAGGATTCTACTCACCAGAAAAAGGATTCTAAAGGATTCTACTCATCAGAAAAAGGATTCTAAAGGATTCTACTCACCAGAAAAATGATTCTAAAGGATTCTACTCTCCAGAAAAAGGATTCCAAAGGATTCTACTCTCCAGAAAAAGGATTCCACTCACCAGAAAAAGGATTCTACTCACTAGAAAAAGTATTCTAAAGGATTCTACTCACCAGAAAAAGGATTCCAAAGGGTTCCACTCACCAGAAAAAGGATTCTACTCACTGGAAAAAGGATTCTAAAGGATTCTACTCTCCAGAGAAAGGATTCTACTCACCAGAAAAATGATTCTAAAGGATTCTACTCAACAGAAAAAGGATTCTACTCACCAGAAAAAGGATTCTAAAGGATTCTACTCACCAGAAAAAGGATTCTAAAGGATTCTACTCAACAGAAAAAGGATTCCACTCAACAGAAAAAGGACTCTAAAGGATTCTACTCACCAGAAAAAGGATTCTAAAGGATTATACTCTCCAGAAAAAGGATTCTAAAGGATTATACTCACCAGAAAAAGGATTCTATTCACCAGAAAAAGGATTCTAAAGGATTCCACTCACCAGAAAAAGGATTCCACTCACCAGAAAAAGGATTCTACTCACTAGAAAAAGTATTCTAAAGGATTCTACTCACCAGAAAAAGGATTCTAAAGGATTCTACTCTCCAGAAAAAGGATTCTACTCACCAGAAAAATGATTCTAAAGGATTCTACTCACCAGAAAAAGGATTCTACTCACCGGAAAAAGGATTCTAAAGGATTCTACTCTCCAGAAAAAGGATTCTACTCACCAGAAAAATGATTCTAAAGGATTCTACTCACCAGAAAAAGGATTCTAAAGGATTCTACTCACCAGAAAAGGGATTCTAAAGGATTCTACTCTCCAGAAAAAGCATTCTAAAGGATTCTACTCTCCAGAAAAAGGATTCTACTCACCAGAAAAAGGATTCTACTCACCAACAAAAGGATTCTAAAGGATTCTACTCACCAGAAAAAGGATTCTAAAGGATTCTACTCACCAGAAAAAGGATTCTAAAGGATTCTACTCACCAGAAAAAGGATTCTAAAGGATTCTACTCACCAGAAAAAGGACTCTAAAGGATTCTACTCACCAGAAAAAGGATTCTAAAGGATTCTACTCACCAGAAAAAGGATTCTAAAGGATTCTACTAATCAGAAAAAGGATTCTAACGGATTCTACTCACCAGAAAAAGGATTCTACTCACCAGAAAAAGGATTCTACTCACCAGAAAAAAGGATTCTAAAGGATTCTACTCACCAGAAAAAGGATTCTAACGGATTCTACTCACCAGAAAAAGGATTCTACTCAACAGAAAAAGGATTCGAAAGGATTCCACTCACCAGAAAAAGGATTCTACTCACCAGCAAAAGGATTCTAAAGGATTCTACTCACCAGAAAAGGGATTCTACTCACCAGAAAAAGGATTCTACTCACCAACAAAAGGATTCTAAAGGATTCTACTCACCAGAAAAAGGATTCTAAAGGATTCTACTCACCAGAAAAAGGATTCTAAAGGATTCTACTCATCAGAAAAAGGATTCTAACGGATTCCACTCACCAGAAAAAGGATTCTAAAGGATTCTACTCACCAGAAAAAGGATTCTAAAGGATTCTACTCACCAGAAAAAGGATTCTAAAGGATTCTACTCACCAGAAAAAGGATTCTAAAGGATTCTACTCACCAGAAAAAGGATTCTAACGGATTCTACTCACCAGAAAAAGGATTCTACTCAACAGAAAAAGGATTCGAAAGGATTCTACTCACCAGAAAAAGGATTCTACTCACCAGCAAAAGGATTCTAAAGGATTCTACTCACCAGAAAAAGGATTCTAAATGTTTCTACTCATCAGAAAATGGATTCTAAAGGATTCTACTGACCAGAAAAAGGATTCTAAAGGATTCTACTGACCAGAAAAAGGATTCTAAAGGATTCTACTCACCAGAAAAAGGATTCTAAAGGATTCTACTCACCAGAAAAAGGATTCTACTCACCAGAAAAAGGATTCTAAAGGATTCTACTCACCAGAAAAAGGATTCTAAAGGATTCTACTCATCAGAAAAAGGATTCTACTCACCAGAAAAAGGATTCTAAAGGATTCTACTCACCAGAAAAAGGATTCTAAAGGATTCTACTCATCAGAAAAAGGATTCTAAAGGATTCTACTGACCAGAAAAATGATTCTAAAGGATTCTACTCTCCAGAAAAAGGATTCTAAAGGATTATACTCACCAGAAAAAGGATTCTATTCACCAGAAAAAGGATTCTAAAGGATTCCACTCACCAGAAAAAGGATTCCACTCACCAGAAAAAGGATTCTACTCACTAGAAAAAGTATTCTAAAGGATTCTACTCACCAGAAAAATGATTCTAAAGGATTCTACTCACCAGAAAAAGGATTCTACTCACCGGAAAAAGGATTCTAAAGGATTCTACTCTCCAGAAAAAGGATTCCACTCACCAGAAAAATGATTCTAAAGGATTCTACTCACCAGAAAAAGGATTCTAAAGGATTCTACTCATCAGAAAAAGGATTCTAAAGGATTCTACTGACCAGAAAAATGATTCTAAAGGATTCTACTCTCCGGAAAAAGGATTCTAAAGGATTATACTCACCAGAAAAAGGATTCTATTCACCAGAAAAAGGATTCTAAAGGATTCCACTCACCAGAAAAAGGATTCCACTCACCAGAAAAAGGATTCTACTCACTAGAAAAAGTATTCTAAAGGATTCTACTCACCAGAAAAATGATTCTAAAGGATTCTACTCACCAGAAAAAGGATTCTACTCACCGGAAAAAGGATTCTAAAGGATTCTACTCTCCAGAAAAAGGATTCCACTCACCAGAAAAAGGATTCCACTCACCAGAAAAATGATTCTAAAGGATTCTACTCACCAGAAAAAGGATTCCACTCACCAGAAAAAGGATTCTACTCACTAGAAAAAGGATTCTAAAGGATTCCACTCACCAGAAAAAGGATTCCACTCACCAGAAAAAGGATTCTACTCACTAGAAAAAGTATTCTAAAGGATTCTACTCACCAGAAAAAGGATTCCAAAGGGTTCCACTCACCAGAAAAAGGATTCTACTCACTGGAAAAAGGATTCTAAAGGATTCTACTCTCCAGAAAAAGGATTCTACTCACCAGAAAAATGATTCTAAAGGATTCTACTCACCAGAAAAAGGATTATATTCACCAGAAAAAGGATTCTAAAGGATTCCACTCACCAGAAAAAGGATTCCACTCACCAGAAAAAGGATTCTACTCACTGGAAAAAGGATTCTAAAGGATTCTACTCTCCAGAAAAAGGATTCTACTCACCAGAAAAAGGATTATATTCACCAGAAAAAGGATTCTAAAGGATTCCACTCACCAGAAAAAGGATTCCACTCACCAGAAAAAGGATTCTACTCACTAGAAAAAGTATTCTAAAGGATTCTACTCACCAGAAAAAGGATTCCAAAGGGTTCCACTCACCAGAAAAAGGATTCTACTCACTGGAAAAAGGATTCTAAAGGATTCTACTCTCCAGAAAAAGGATTCTACTCACCAGAAAAATGATTCTAATGGATTCTACTCAACAGAAAAAGGATTCTAAAGGATTCTACTCAACAGAAAAAGGATTCCACTCAACAGAAAAAGGACTCTAAAGGATTCTACTCACCAGAAAAAGGATTCTAAAGGATTATACTCTCCAGAAAAAGGATTCTAAAGGATTATACTCACCAGAAAAAGGATTCCACTCACCAGAAAAAGGATTCTACTCACTAGAAAAAGTATTCTAAAGGATTCTACTCACCAGAAAAAGGATTCTAAAGGATTCTACTCTCCAGAAAAAGGATTCCACTCACCAGAAAAAGGATTCCACTCACCAGAAAAAGGATTCTACTCACTAGAAAAAGTATTCTAAAGGATTCTACTCACCAGAAAAAGGATTCTAAAGGATTCTACTCTCCAGAAAAAGGATTCTACTCACCAGAAAAATGATTCTAAAGGATTCTACTCACCAGAAAAAGGATTCTACTCACCGGAAAAAGGATTCTAAAGGATTCTACTCTCCAGAAAAAGGATTCTACTCACCAGAAAAATGATTCTAAAGGATTCTACTCACCAGAAAAAGGATTCTAAAGGATTCTACTCACCAGAAAAAGGATTCTAAAGGATTCTACTCACCAGAAAAAGGATTCCACTCACCAGAAAAAGGATTCTACTCACTAGAAAAAGGATTCTAAAGGATTCCACTCACCAGAAAAAGGATTCCACTCACCAGAAAAAGGATTCTACTCACTAGAAAAAGTATTCTAAAGGATTCTACTCACCAGAAAAAGGATTCCAAAGGGTTCCACTCACCAGAAAAAGGATTCTACTCACTGGAAAAAGGATTCTAAAGGATTCTACTCTCCAGAAAAAGGATTCTACTCACCAGAAAAATGATTCTAAAGGATTCTACTCAACAGAAAAAGGATTCTACTCACCAGAAAAAGGATTCTAAAGGATTCTACTCACCAGAAAAAGGATTATATTCACCAGAAAAAGGATTCTAAAGGATTCCACTCACCAGAAAAAGGATTCCACTCACCAGAAAAAGGATTCTACTCACTGGAAAAAGGATTCTAAAGGATTCTACTCTCCAGAAAAAGGATTCTACTCACCAGAAAAAGGATTATATTCACCAGAAAAAGGATTCTAAAGGATTCCACTCACCAGAAAAAGGATTCCACTCACCAGAAAAAGGATTCTACTCACTAGAAAAAGTATTCTAAAGGATTCTACTCACCAGAAAAAGGATTCCAAAGGGTTCCACTCACCAGAAAAAGGATTCTACTCACTGGAAAAAGGATTCTAAAGGATTCTACTCTCCAGAAAAAGGATTCTACTCACCAGAAAAATGATTCTAAAGGATTCTACTCAACAGAAAAAGGATTCTAAAGGATTCTACTCAACAGAAAAAGGATTCCACTCAACAGAAAAAGGACTCTAAAGGATTCTACTCACCAGAAAAAGGATTCTAAAGGATTATACTCTCCAGAAAAAGGATTCTAAAGGATTATACTCACCAGAAAAAGGATTCCACTCACCAGAAAAAGGATTCTACTCACTAGAAAAAGTATTCTAAAGGATTCTACTCACCAGAAAAAGGATTCTAAAGGATTCTACTCTCCAGAAAAAGGATTCCACTCACCAGAAAAAGGATTCCACTCACCAGAAAAAGGATTCTACTCACTAGAAAAAGTATTCTAAAGGATTCTACTCACCAGAAAAAGGATTCTAAAGGATTCTACTCTCCAGAAAAAGGATTCTACTCACCAGAAAAATGATTCTAAAGGATTCTACTCACCAGAAAAAGGATTCTACTCACCGGAAAAAGGATTCTAAAGGATTCTACTCTCCAGAAAAAGGATTCTACTCACCAGAAAAATGATTCTAAAGGATTCTACTCACCAGAAAAAGGATTCTAAAGGATTCTACTCACCAGAAAAAGGATTCTAAAGGATTCTACTCTCCAGAAAAAGCATTCTACTATCCAGAAAAAGGATTCTAAAGGATTCTACTCTCCAGAAAAAGAATTCTAAAGGATTCTACTCTCCAGAAAAAGGATTCTACTCACCAGAAAAAGGATTCTACTCACCAACAAAAGGATTCTAAAGGATTCTACTCACCAGAAAAAGGATTCTAAAGGATTCTACTCACCAGAAAAAGGATTCTAAAGGATTCTACTCACCAGAAAAAGGATTCTAAAGGATTCTACTCACCAGAAAAAGGACTCTAAAGGATTCTACTCTCCAGAAAAAGGATTCTAAAGGATTATACTCACCAGAAAAAGGATTATATTCACCAGAAAAAGGATTCTAAAGGATTCCACTCACCAGAAAAAGGATTCCACTCACCAGAAAAAGGATTCTACTCACTAGAAAAAGTATTCTAAAGGATTCTACTCACCAGAAAAAGGATTCCAAAGGGTTCCACTCACCAGAAAAAGGATTCTACTCACTGGAAAAAGGATTCTAAAGGATTCTACTCTCCAGAAAAAGGATTCTACTCACCAGAAAAATGATTCTAAAGGATTCTACTCAACAGAAAAAGGATTCTACTCACCAGAAAAAGGATTCTAAAGGATTCTACTCACCAGAAAAAGGATTCTAAAGGATTCTACTCAACAGAAAAAGGATTCCACTCAACAGAAAAAGGACTCTAAAGGATTCTACTCACCAGAAAAAGGATTCTAAAGGATTATACTCTCCAGAAAAAGGATTCTAAAGGATTATACTCACCAGAAAAAGGATTCTATTCACCAGAAAAAGGATTCTAAAGGATTCCACTCACCAGAAAAAGGATTCCACTCACCAGAAAAAGGATTCTACTCACTAGAAAAAGTATTCTAAAGGATTCTACTCACCAGAAAAAGGATTCTAAAGGATTCTACTCACCAGAAAAAGGATTCTACTCACCGGAAAAAGGATTCTAAAGGATTCTACTCTCCAGAAAAAGGATTCTACTCACCAGAAAAATGATTCTAAAGGATTCTACTCACCAGAAAAAGGATTATATTCACCAGAAAAAGGATTATATTCACCAGAAAAAGGATTCTAAAGGATTCCACTCACCAGAAAAAGGATTCCACTCACCAGAAAAAGGATTCTACTCACTAGAAAAAGGATTCTAAAGGATTCCACTCACCAGAAAAAGGATTCTACTCACTGGAAAAAGGATTCTAAAGGATTCTACTCTCCAGAAAAAGGATTCTACTCACCAGAAAAATGATTCTAAAGGATTCTACTCAACAGAAAAAGGATTCTACTCACCAGAAAAAGGATTCTAAAGGATTCTACTCACCAGAAAAAGGATTCCACTCACCAGAAAAAGGATTCTACTCACTAGAAAAAGTATTCTAAAGGATTCTACTCACCAGAAAAAGGATTATATTCACCAGAAAAAGGATTCTAAAGGATTCCACTCACCAGAAAAAGGATTCCACTCACCAGAAAAAGGATTCTACTCACTGGAAAAAGGATTCTAAAGGATTCTACTCTCCAGAAAAAGGATTCTACTCACCAGAAAAAGGATTATATTCACCAGAAAAAGGATTCTAAAGGATTCCACTCACCAGAAAAAGGATTCCACTCACCAGAAAAAGGATTCAACTCACTAGAAAAAGTATTCTAAAGGATTCTACTCACCAGAAAAAGGATTCCAAAGGGTTCCACTCACCAGAAAAAGGATTCTACTCACTGGAAAAAGGATTCTAAAGGATTCTACTCTCCAGAAAAAGGATTCTACTCACCAGAAAAATGATTCTAAAGGATTCTACTCAACAGAAAAAGGATTCTACTCACCAGAAAAAGGATTCTAAAGGATTCTACTCACCAGAAAAAGGATTCTAAAGGATTCTACTCAACAGAAAAAGGATTCCACTCAACAGAAAAAGGACTCTAAAGGATTCTACTCACCAGAAAAAGGATTCTAAAGGATTATACTCTCCAGAAAAAGGATTCTAAAGGATTATACTCACTAGAAAAAGGATTCTATTCACCAGAAAAAGGATTCTAAAGGATTCCACTCACCAGAAAAAGGATTCCACTCACCAGAAAAAGGATTCTACTCACTAGAAAAAGTATTCTAAAGGATTCTACTCACCAGAAAAAGGATTCTAAAGGATTCTACTCTCCAGAAAAAGGATTCTACTGACCAGAAAAATGATTCTAAAGGATTCTACTCACCAGAAAAAGGATTCTACTCACCGGAAAAAGGATTCTAAAGGATTCTACTCTCCAGAAAAAGGATTCTACTCACCAGAAAAATGATTCTAAAGGATTCTACTCACCAGAAAAAGGATTCTAAAGGATTCTACTCACCAGAAAAAGGATTCTAAAGGATTCTACTCACCAGAAAAAGGATTCTAAAGGATTCTACTCTCCAGAAAAAGCATTCTACTATCCAGAAAAAGGATTCTAAAGGATTCTACTCTCCAGAAAAAGAATTCTAAAGGATTCTACTCTCCAGAAAAAGGATTCTACTCACCAGAAAAAGGATTCTACTCACCAACAAAAGGATTCTAAAGGATTCTACTCACCAGAAAAAGGATTCTAAAGGATTCTACTCACCAGAAAAAGGATTCTAAAGGATTCTACTCACCAGAAAAAGGACTCTAAAGGATTCTACTCACCAGAAAAAGGATTCTAAAGGATTCTACTCACCAGAAAAAACGATTCTAAAGGATTCTACTCACCAGAAAAAGGATTCTAACGGATTCCACTCACCAGAAAAAGGATTCTACTCACCAGAAAAAAGGATTCTAAAGGATTCTACTCACCAGAAAAAGGATTCTAACGGATTCTACTCACCAGAAAAAGGATTCTACTCAACAGAAAAAGGATTCGAAAGGATTCCACTCACCAGAAAAAGGATTCTACTCACCAGCAAAAGGATTCTAAAGGATTCTACTCACCAGAAAAGGGATTCTACTCACCAGAAAAAGGATTCTACTCACCAACAAAAGGATTCTAAAGGATTCTACTCACCAGAAAAAGGATTCTAAAGGATTCTACTCACCAGAAAAAGGATTCTAAAGGATTCTACTCATCAGAAAAAGGATTCTAACGGATTCCACTCACCAGAAAAAGGATTCTACTCACCAGAAAAAAGGATTCTAAAGGATTCTACTCACCAGAAAAAGGATTCTAACGGATTCTACTCACCAGAAAAAGGATTCTACTCAACAGAAAAAGGATTCGAAAGGATTCCACTCACCAGAAAAAGGATTCTAACGGATTCTACTCACCAGAAAAAGGATTCTACTCACCAGCAAAAGGATTCTAAAGGATTCTACTCACCAGAAAAAGGATTCTAAATGTTTCTACTCATCAGAAAAAGGATTCTAAAGGATTCTACTCACCAGAAAAAGGATTCTACTCACCAGAAAAGGGATTCTAAAGGATTCTACTCAACAGAAAAAGGATTCTAAAGGATTCTACTGACCAGAAAAAGGATTCTAAAGGATTCTACTCACCAGAAAAAGGATTCTAAAGGATTCTACTCACCAGAAAAAGGATTCTACTCACCAGAAAAGGGATTCTAAAGGATTCTACTCAACAGAAAAAGGATTCTACTCACCAGAAAAAGGATTCTAAAGGATTCTACTCACCAGAAAAAGGATTCTAAAGGATTCTACTCATCAGAAAAAGGATTCTAAAGGATTCTACTGACCAGAAAAATGATTCTAAAGGATTCTACTCTCCAGAAAAAGGATTCTAAAGGATTATACTCACCAGAAAAAGGATTCTAAAGGATTCCACTCACCAGAAAAAGGATTCTACTCACTAGAAAAAGTATTCTAAAGGATTCTACTCACCAGAAAAAGGATTCCAAAGGGTTCCACTCACCAGAAAAAGGATTCTACTCACTGGAAAAAGGATTCTAAAGGATTCTACTCTCCAGAAAAAGGATTCTACTCACCAGAAAAATGATTCTAAAGGATTCTACTCAACAGAAAAAGGATTCTACTCACCAGAAAAAGGATTCTAAAGGATTCTACTCACCAGAAAAAGGATTCTAAAGGATTCTACTCAACAGAAAAAGGATTCCACTCAACAGAAAAAGGACTCTAAAGGATTCTACTCACCAGAAAAAGGATTCTAAAGGATTATACTCTCCAGAAAAAGGATTCTAAAGGATTATACTCACCAGAAAAAGGATTCTATTCACCAGAAAAAGGATTCTAAAGGATTCCACTCACCAGAAAAAGGATTCCACTCACCAGAAAAAGGATTCCACTCACCAGAAAAAGGATTCTACTCACTAGAAAAAGTATTCTAAAGGATTCTACTCACCAGAAAAAGGATTCTAAAGGATTCTACTCACCGGAAAAAGGATTCTAAAGGATTCTACTCTCCAGAAAAAGGATTCTACTCACCAGAAAAATGATTCTAAAGGATTCTACTCACCAGAAAAAGGATTCTAAAGGATTCTACTCACCAGAAAAAGGATTCTACTCTCCAGAAAAAGGATTCTACTCACCAGAAAAGGGATTCTAAAGGATTCTACTCAACAGAAAAGGGATTCTACTCACCAGAAAAAGGATTCTACTCACCAACAAAAGGATTCTAAAGGATTCTACTCACCAGAAAAAGGATTCTAAAGGATTCTACTCACCAGAAAAAGGATTCTAAAGGATTCTACTCACCAGAAAAAGGATTCTACTCAACAGAAAAAGGATTCGAAAGGATTCCACTCACCAGAAAAAGGATTCTACTCACCAGCAAAAGGATTCTAAAGGATTCTACTCACCAGAAAAAGGATTCTACTCACCAGCAAAAGGATTCTAAAGGATTCTACTCTCCAGAAAAAGGATTCTAAAGGATTCTACTCACCAGCAAAAGGATTCTAAAGGATTCTACTCACCAGAAAAAGGATTCTAAATGTTTCTACTCATCAGAAAAGGGATTCTAAAGGATTCTACTGACCAGAAAAAGGATTCTAAAGGATTCTACTGACCAGAAAAAGGATTCTAAAGGATTCTACTCACCAGAAAAAGGATTCTAAAGGATTCTACTCACCAGAAAAAGGATTCTACTCACCAGAAAAGGGATTCTAAAGGATTCTACTCAACAGAAAAAGGATTCTACTCACCAGAAAAAGGATTCTAAAGGATTCTACTCACCAGAAAAAGGATTCTAAAGGATTCTACTCATCAGAAAAAGGATTCTAAAGGATTCTACTGACCAGAAAAAGGATTCTAAAGGATTATACTCTCCAGAAAAAGGATTCTAAAGGATTATACTCACCAGAAAAAGGATTCTATTCACCAGAAAAAGGATTCTAAAGGATTCTACTCAACAGAAAAAGGATTCTACTCACCAGAAAAAGGATTCTAAAGGATTCTACTCACCAGAAAAAGGATTCTAAAGGATTCTACTCATCAGAAAAAGGATTCTAAAGGATTCTACTGACCAGAAAAAGGATTCTAAAGGATTATACTCTCCAGAAAAAGGATTCTAAAGGATTATACTCACCAGAAAAAGGATTCCACTCACCAGAAAAAGGATTCTACTCACTAGAAAAAGTGTTCTAAAGGATTCTACTCACCAGAAAAAGGATTCTAAAGGATTCTACTCTCCAGAAAAAGGATTCTACTCACCAGAAAAAGGATTCTTCTCTCCAGAAAAAGGATTCTAAAGGATTCTACTCTCCAGAAAAATGATTCTAAAGGATTCTACTCACCAGAAAAAGGATTCTACTCACCAGAAAACGATTCTAAAGGATTCCACTCACCAGAAAAAGGATTCTACTCACCAGAAAAAGGATTCTAAAGGATTCTACTCACCAGAAAAAGGATTCTACTCACCAGAAAAAGGATTCTAAAGGATTCTACTCACCAGAAAAAGGATTCTAAAGGATTCTACTCACCAGAAAAAGGATTCTACTCACCAGAAAAAGGATTCTAAAGGATTCCACTCACCAGAAAAAGGATTCTACTCACCAGAAAAAGGATTCTAAAGGATTCTACTCACCAGAAAAAGGATTCTACTCTCCAGAAAAATGATTCTAAAGGATTCTACTCACCAGAAAAAGGATTCTACTCACCAGAAAAAGGATTCTAAAGGATTCTACTCACCAGAAAAAGGATTCTACTCCCCAGAAAAAGGATTCTAAAGGATTCTACTCACCAGAAAAAGGATTCTACTCACCAGAAAAAGGATTCTAAAGGATTCTACTCACCAGAAAAATGATTCTAAAGGATTCTACTCACCAGAAAAATGATTCTAAAGGATTCTACTCACCAGAAAAAGGATTCTAAAGGATTCTACTCACCAGAAAAAGGATTCTAAAGGATTCCACTCACCAGAAAAAGGATTCTAAAGGATTCTACTCTCCAGAAAAAGGATTCTACTCACCAGAAAAAGGATTCTTCTCTCCAGAAAAAGGATTCTAAAGGATTCTACTCTCCAGAAAAATGATTCTAAAGGATTCTACTCACCAGAAAAAGGATTCTACTCACCAGAAAACGATTCTAAAGGATTCCACTCACCAGAAAAAGGATTCTACTCACCAGAAAAAGGATTCTAAAGGATTCTACTCACCAGAAAAAGGATTCTACTCCCCAGAAAAAGGATTCTAAAGGATTCTACTCACCAGAAAAAGGATTCTACTCACCAGAAAAAGGATTCTAAAGGATTCCACTCACCAGAAAAAGGATTCTACTCTCCAGAAAAATGATTCTAAAGGATTCTACTCACCAGAAAAAGGATTCTACTCACCAGAAAAAGGATTCTAAAGGATTCTACTCACCAGAAAAAGGATTCTACTCCCCAGAAAAAGGATTCTAAAGGATTCTACTCACCAGAAAAAGGATTCTACTCACCAGAAAAAGGATTCTAAAGGATTCCACTCACCAGAAAAAGGATTCTACTCACCAGAAAAAGGATTCTAAAGGATTCTACTCACCAGAAAAAGGATTCTACTCTCCAGAAAAAGGATTCTAAAGGATTCTACTCACCAGAAAAAGGATTCTAAAGGATTCCACTCAACAGAAAAAGGATTCCACTCAACAGAAAAAGGACTCTAAAGGATTCTACTCACCAGAAAAAGGATTCTAAAGGATTCTACTCACAAGAAAAAGGATTCTAACGGATTCTACTCACCAGAAAAAGGATTCTAACGGATTCTACTCACCAGAAAAAGGATTCTACTCACCAGAAAAAGGATTCTGCTCACCAGAAAAAGGATTCTGCTCACCAGAAAAAGGATTCTAAAGGATTCAACTCACCATAAAAAGGATTCTAAAGGATTCTACTCACCAGAAAAAGGTTTCTAAAGGATTCTACTCAACAGAAAAAGGATTCGAAAGGATTCCACTCACCAGAAAAAGGATTCTACTCACCAGAAAAAGGAATCTAAAGGATTCTACTGACCAGAAAAAGGATTCTAAAGGATTCTACTCTCCAGAAAAAGGATTCTAAAGGATTCTACTCACCAGAAAAAGGATTCGAAAAGGATTCTACTCTCCAGAAAAAGGATTCTAAAGGATTCTACTCACCAGAAAAGGGATTCTAAAGGATTCTACTCTCCAGAAAAAGGATTCTAACGGATTCTACTCACCAGAAAAAGGATTATAAAGGATTCAACTCACCAGAAAAAGGATTCTACTCACCAGAAAAGGATTCTAAAGGATTCTACTCACCAGAAAATGGATTCTACTCACCAGAAAAAGGATTCTAAAGGATTCCACTCACCAGAAAAAGGATTCTACTCACCAGAAAAAGGATTCTAAAGGATTCTACTCACCAGAAAAAGGATTCTACTCTCCAGAAAAAGGATTCTAAAGGATTCTACTCACCAGAAAAAGGATTCTAAAGGATTCCACTCAACAGAAAAAGGATTCCACTCAACAGAAAAAGGACTCTAAAGGATTCTACTCACCAGAAAAAGGATTCTAAAGGATTCTACTCACAAGAAAAAGGATTCTAACGGATTCTACTCACCAGAAAAAGGATTCTAAAGGATTCTACTCACCAGAAAAAGGATTCTACTCACCAGAAAAAGGATTCTGCTCACCAGAAAAAGGATTCTGCTCACCAGAAAAAGGATTCTAAAGGATTCAACTCACCATAAAAAGGATTCTAAAGGATTCTACTCACCAGAAAAAGGTTTCTAAAGGATTCTACTCAACAGAAAAAGGATTCGAAAGGATTCCACTCACCAGAAAAAGGATTCTACTCACCAGAAAAAGGAATCTAAAGGATTCTACTGACCAGAAAAAGGATTCTAAAGGATTCTACTCTCCAGAAAAAGGATTCTAAAGGATTCTACTCACCAGAAAAAGGATTCGAAAAGGATTCTACTCTCCAGAAAAAGGATTCTAAAGGATTCTACTCACCAGAAAAGGGATTCTAAAGGATTCTACTCTCCAGAAAAAGGATTCTAACGGATTCTACTCACCAGAAAAAGGATTATAAAGGATTCAACTCACCAGAAAAAGGATTCTACTCACCAGAAAAGGATTCTAAAGGATTCTACTCACCAGACAAAGGATTCTAAAGGATTATACTCACCAGAAAAAGGATTCTATTCACCAGAAAAAGTATTCTAAAGGATTCCACTCACCAGAAAAAGGATTCCACTCACCAGAAAAAGGATTCTACTCACTAGAAAAAGTATTCTAAAGGATTCTACTCACCAGAAAAAGGATTCTAAAGGATTCTACTCTCCAGAAAAAGGATTCTACTCACCAGAAAAATGATTCTAAAGGATTCTACTCACCAGAAAAAGGATTCTAAAGGATTCTACTCACCAGAAAAAGGATTCTACTCACCGGAAAAAGGATTCTAAAGGATTCTACTCTCCAGAAAAAGGATTCTACTCACCAGAAAAATGATTCTAAAGGATTCTACTCACCAGAAAAAGGATTCTAAAGGATTCTACTCACCAGAAAAAGGATTCTAAAGGATTCCACTCACCAGAAAAAGGATTCTAAAGGATTCTACTCTCCAGAAAAAGGATTCTACTCACCAGAAAAAGGATTCTTCTCTCCAGAAAAAGGATTCTAAAGGATTCTACTCTCCAGAAAAATGATTCTAAAGGATTCTACTCACCAGAAAAAGGATTCTTCTCACCAGAAAACGATTCTAAAGGATTCCACACACCAGAAAAAGGATTCTACTCACCAGAAAAAGGATTCTAAAGGATTCTACTCACCAGAAAAAGGATTCTACTCCCCAGAAAAAGGATTCTAAAGGATTCTACTCACCAGAAAAAGGATTCTACTCACCAGAAAAAGGATTCTAAAGGATTCCACTCACCAGAAAAAGGATTCTACTCACCAGAAAAAGGATTCTAAAGGATTCTACTCACCAGAAAAAGGATTCTACTCTCCAGAAAAAGGATTCTAAAGGATTCTACTCACCAGAAAAAGGATTCTAAAGGATTCTACTCACCAGAAAAAGGATTCTAAAGGATTCCACTCAACAGAAAAAGGATTCCACTCAACAGAAAAAGGACTCTAAAGGATTCTACTCACCAGAAAAAGGATTCTAAAGGATTCTACTCACAAGAAAAAGGATTCTAACGGATTCTACTCACCAGAAAAAGGATTCTAACGGATTCTACTCACCAGAAAAAGGATTCTACTCACCAGAAAAAGGATTCTACTCTCCAGAAAAAGGATTCTAAAGGATTCTACTCTCCAGAAAAAGGATTCTAAAGGATTCTACTCTCCAGAAAAAGGATTCTAAAGGATTCTACTCACCAGAAAAAGGATTCGAAAAGGATTCTACTCTCCAGAAAAAGGATTCTAAAGGATTCTACTCACCAGAAAAGGGATTCTAAAGGATTCTACTCTCCAGAAAAAGGATTCTAACGGATTCTACTCACCAGAAAAAGGATTCTACTCACCAGAAAAGGATTATAAAGGATTCAACTCACCAGAAAAAGGATTCTACTCACCAGAAAAGGATTCTAAAGGATTCTACTCACCAGACAAAGGATTCTAAAGGATTCTACTCACCAGAAAAAGGATTATAAAGGATTCAACTCACCATAAAAAGGATTCTAAAGGATTCCACTCAACAGAAAAAGGATTCTACTCACCAGAAAAAGGATTCTAAAGGATTCTACTCACCAGAAAAAGGATTCTACTCACCAGAAAAAGGATTCTAAAGGATTCTACTCTCCAGAAAAAGGATTCTAAAGGATTCTACTCACCAGAAAAAGGATTCTAAAGGATTCTACTCTCCAGAAAAAGGATTCTAAAGGATTCCACTCACCAGAAAAAGGATTCTAAAGGATTCCACTCAACAGAAAAAGGATTCTACTCACCAGAAAAAGGATTCTAAAGGATTCTACTCACCAGAAAAAGGATTCTACTCACCAGAAAAAGGATTCTAAAGGATTCTACTCTCCAGAAAAAGGATTCTAAAGGATTCTACTCACCAGAAAAAGGATTCTACTCACCAGAAAAAGGATTCTAAAGGATTCTACTCACCAGAAAAAGGATTCCACTCACCAGAAAAAGGATTCTACTCACCAGAAAAAGGATTCTAAAGGATTCTACTCTCCAGAAAAAGGATTCTAAAGGATTCCACTCACCAGAAAAAGGATTCTAAAGGATTCCACTCAACAGAAAAAGGATTCTACTCACCAGAAAAAGGATTCTAAAGGATTCTACTCACCAGAAAAAGGATTCTACTCACCAGAAAAAGGATTCTAAAGGATTCTACTCTCCAGAAAAAGGATTCTAAAGGATTCTACTCACCAGAAAAAGGATTCTACTCACCAGAAAAAGGATTCTAAAGGATTCCACTCTCCAGAAAAAGGATTCTAAAGGATTCTACTCACCAGAAAAAGGATTCTACTCTCCAGAAAAAGGATTCTACTCACCAGAAAAAGGATTCTTCTCTCCAGAAAAAGGATTCTAACGGATTCTACTCACCAGAAAAAGGATTCTACTCACCAGAAAAAGGATTCTTCTCTCCAGAAAAAGGATTCTAAAGGATTCTACTCACCAGAAAAAGGATTCTACTCTCCAGAAAAAGGATTCTACTCACCAGAAAAAGGATTCTTCTCTCCAGAAAAAGGATTCTAAAGGATTCTACTCACCAGAAAAAGGATTCTACTCACCAGAAAAAGGATTCTAAAGGATTCTACTCACCAGAAAAAGGATTCCACTCACCAGAAAAAGGATTCTAAAGGATTCTACTCACCAGAAAAAGGATTCTACTCACCAGAAAAAGGATTCTAAAGGATTCCACTCTCCAGAAAAAGGATTCTAAAGGATTCTACTCACCAGAAAAAGGATTCTACTCTCCAGAAAAAGGATTCTACTCACCAGAAAAAGGATTCTTCTCTCCAGAAAAAGGATTCTAACGGATTCTACTCACCAGAAAAAGGATTCTACTCACCAGAAAAGGATTCTAAAGGATTCTACTCACCAGACAAAGGATTCTAAAGGATTCTACTCACCAGAAAAAGGATTATAAAGGATTCAACTCACCATAAAAAGGATTCTAAAGGATTCCACTCAACAGAAAAAGGATTCTACTCACCAGAAAAAGGATTCTAAAGGATTCTACTCACCAGAAAAAGGATTCTACTCACCAGAAAAAGGATTCTAAAGGATTCTACTCACCAGAAAAAGGATTCTACTCACCAGAAAAAGGACTCTAAAGGATTCTACTCACCAGAAAAAGGATTCTAAAGGATTCTACTCACCAGAAAAAGGATTCTAAAGGATCCTTTTTCTGGTGAGTAGAATCCTTTAGAATCCTTTTTCTGGTGGGTAGAATCCTTGAGAATCCTTTTTCTGGTGAGTAGAATCCTTGAGAATCCTTTTTCTGGTGAGTAGAATCCTTTAGAATCTTTTTTCTGGTGAGTAGAATCCTTGAGAATCCTTTTTCTGGTGAGTAGAATCCTTTAGAATCCTTTTTCTGGTGAGTAGAATCCTTGAGAATCCTTTTTCTGGTGAGTAGAATCCTTTAGAATCCTTTTTCTGGTGAGTAGAATCCTTGAGAATCCTTTTTCTGGAGAGTAGAATCCTTTAGAATCCTTTTTCTGGAGAGTAGAATCCTTTTTCTGGAGAGTAGAATCCTTTTTCTGGAGAGTAGAATCCTTTAGAATCCTTTTTCTGGAGAGTAGAATCCTTTAGAATCCTTTTTCTGGATAGTAGAATGCTTTTTCTGGAGAGTAGAATCCTTTAGAATCCTTTTTCTGGAGAGTAGAATCCTTTAGAATCCTTTTTCTGGAGAGTAGAATCCTTTAGAATTCTTTTTCTGGTGAGTGGAATCCTTTTTCTGGTGAGTGGAATCCTTTAGAATCCCTTTTCTGGTGAGTGGAATGCTTTAGAATCCTTTTTCTGGTGAGTGGAATCCTTTAGAATCCCTTTTCTGGTGAGTGGAATCCTTTAGAATCCTTTTTCTGGTGAGTAGAATCCTTTAGAATCCTTATTCTGGAGAGGAAAAGACAAAAACTGCAGCTCCAAAACCTTCCGTCAGTTCTGCTAGTTCCTGGTTTCCCGCAGCCTCAAACGAGCACATCATCAAACACTTTGAACACTCAGGGCCCACACTCAGGGCCCACACTCAGGGCCCACACACAGGGCCCACACACAGGGCCCACACACAGGGCCCACAAACAGGTCCCACACACAGGGCCCACACTCAGGGCCCACACTACTCAGGGCCCACACCACTCAGGGGCCACACCACTCAGGGCCCACACCACTCAGGGCCCACACACAGGGCCCACACTCAGCTGCCACTCATGGAGCCTCATTAACAACCACCCCTGGCCTGCTCTTCCTCTCCTCCCTCAGACGCAGACTCTGCTGCCCAGCACTGCCCCAAGTCGGAGCTGCTGGTTATTACAGGGTCTAAAACTCACTGCATTATTTGAGTGGGCTACACCGACAAACATTTCTGTTCTTGCCGCTGACGGGCGCAGGAGCAACAGTGTGTTGTCAGTGAACAATAGCCTGGATTAGGCAGTAGAGACACTGTGTGTATCGCAGAGCGGACTGTTTGGTTTTGTTTGTGTTGTTTGGCTGGAAAACTGTCAATATAATGGATCCATGCATGAAATCTGTCTCTGTTTATTTTGTTTAAGGAGCAGATTATCCGCTTATTATTCCTGTTGACCTTTATAATCTTATTTCATTCAAGAACCCCTTGTGCGTTTAATGAACACAACTAGTTTAGATAGTTGATCGTTACAAGACGATGCTCCAATTCAAACACTGAGTAAGTGCACTGAACAAATCAATGACTGGATGTGTCAGAACTTTCTCCAATTAAACAAAGATAAAACTGAGGTAATGGTTTTTGGAGCCAAGTCAGAACGTATAAAAGTTAGCGCTGAGCTTCAGTCTGCAATGTTCAAACCAACAGATAAAGCCAGAGATCTAGGTGTAGTCATGGACTCTGACCTGAGTTTCAACAGTCACATTAAAACAGTTACTAAATCAGCCTACTATCACCTAAAGAATATATCTAGGATTAAAAGACTAATGTCACAGCAGGATTTGGAAAAACTTGTCCATGCTTTTATCTTCAGTAGACTGGACTACTGCAATGGTGTCTTCACAGGTCTCACTAACACATCTATTAGAAAGCTGCAGCTGATTCAGAACGCCGCTGCTCGAGTCCTCACTGACACTAAGAAAGTGGATCACATCACTCCTGTTCTGAAGTCTTTACACTGGCTTCCTGTGTGTCAAAGAATAGATTTCAAAATACTGCTGCTGGTTTATAAAGCACTGAATGGTTTAGGCCCAAAATACATTTCTGACCTCCTGCTAAATTATGAACCATCCAGATCTCTCAGGTCTTCAGGGACTGGTCAGCTTTCTGTCCCCAGAGTCAGAACTAAACATGGAGAAGCAGCATTCAGTTCTTATGCTCCAAACATCTGGAACAAACTCCCAGAAACCTGCAGGTCCGCTGCAACTCTGACTACTTTCAAATCCAGCAAGAAGACTTTTCTTTTTGTCGCTGCTGTTAATTGAACTATTCACATCTTAGACTGCACTGTAACTTTTATCCATGTACTTTTTCTTTTAATGTTTATTTTATTAGCTTTTCTTTTTAATGACTGATTTTAAAAATCAGTCATTTTTAAAGACATTTTCTTAATGTCTTTCATTTTGTGTAAAGCACTTTGAATTGCCTTGTGTTGAAACGTGCTATAAATAAACTTGCCTTGAAGATGTTGTTTAATTGCTTATATATTTATGATCCACGTCACATCTTCAGTGTTGGCGGCAGTTCTCCTGTTTGTCTGGAAGTCTTCTCATCAGGGCTCTATACATAAAGAACTACGGCAGATATGTAATGCAGCCGAACCGTGTATTAAAATGCCGTCATGTGATGACCTCCAAAGAGAAAAGCAAGCACACTCGGAATAAAGTATTAATATTGACAATAACAACCGACCGTCGGGGAGCGTTCTCATGGCGTCTATTATCAACGCTATGGGAGGTCTATGAAGGCCTATGGACGCCCTGCCCGTTGAAGACTGACTCTCAAGGGGTACCCTGTCCGTAACAGAGTGACGGGGAGGGGCCCTGAAAGGGGTACCCTGTCCGTAACAGAGTGACGGGGAGGGGCCCTGACCGCCCGTGTACGTGTGACGGGTTGGCAGTGAGAACGTGTTGGTCATATGCACATGGTCTATATCTTATGCAGATTTGATTTCAAATTGATGATTGTCACAACTAGGAAGTGTTACAGTCTGATTCAAGGTTTTTAGAGCGTATGGAATTGAATGGAACATAATGAAATAATAATTGTATTGAAATAATGCAAAGACACTTCTACGGTATGATCTTTGAAACATATATAATTATTATGAGACAGTCGTGATTAAATGAGGCAAAATGACTCATAAGCCAGAGTCAGTTATGTAATTACATTTTATATCATATACTTAATAATATTGTAATAGTGTTTTGATGAAGGACCTAATGAAGAGGGAGCTTTTTAATAATGTTGGCTACAGACAATACTTGTATTGTGAAAAGTAGTAGATGTTTACCCAGCGTCCTCCATAAATATATTAAACAGTTTTTTATTCTGAATAAAAAGTATGAAAGTACAATATTCCTGTCTGACAACTAGTAGAGTATTAATTAAATAAAGAGTAGCATAAAGTGGAACAAATAAACATAAGAATCACATTTCCTGTAAGTGCAGTTTTGAGTAAATGTTCTTGGTTAAATATAAAACTACTGTTTTCCAAAAAGTTATTGAAAACGAAGTAAACACTCTTTGGTGACATTAAGACAACTGTTTATTAGATAGCAGATTGTCGAAGGTTAGCGTTTCAGTTCCACAGGTGTGCTAGTGTTTCAGTGCCAAGACATTCAACTCATCTACAGACAGGCAGAGTCCATTCCTCTGATCAGATCAATGAGTAACACACGGGACGCTGGAGTTGTTCATCCCCTTTAAAGGTCCCGTGTCACGGTCTTCTCCACTGATCATAGTCCCAGTGTTGAGGTCGACTAGAATAGATTCACTTTGTTCAATGTTCCAAACTCTCATTGGTTTCTCACAGCGTCTCTGTAGAGTCTGTGTATTCACTCTCTGTCCGACACGCCTTGTTGGAGCTCCTGCTCCTGTCCAACGAGGCGTTCTGGGCAGCAGACAGGTCTTCTCTGTGTTAGAGTTGTACTCGCTACAGGGTGCACTTTGAGGGGTTTGACTCTGCAGACCGTTCACATGCAGAAACACCTTCATAACACAAGGGAACGGGTCAGAACCGGACAAGCATGACATGGGACCTTTAAGGGTTTTTTCTGTCATCACACAATGTTTGGTTTTCATACAGGCAAATGTATAACATGACCAATATAATAATAATAATAATAATAATGCATTTTGTGCTGTTGTCCCACTACAGATCCATTTAAGGCACAGATGAATTCAAGCCCATTTCACAAATCAAGGTCTCTCAAGATAAATGTTACTTCCTATGCTGGTTCCTGTTGTGCTCGAACAATGTGCATCAGTGGGAAATGCTCTTAAATGATGTTGAATCATAAATGTAATGTCTCTTTCCTTTTGAGTTCGTTGTAAAACAATGCAACCATTCATGAAATACCAGATGACCGAAATGTGTTAGAGATAAGTAATCCATTCATCCTAGGGTTAAGATTTACTTTAAATGTGAGGCCTAGTGTGTGGGATTTAAGGGAATATGTTAGCAGAAATTGAATATAATATTCATTATCATGTTTTCATTCATTTATAACCACCTGAAGACCTCAGTTTAGAGTTGATGAGCACTTTAAATTTACATCTTCCACATTTGGTGGTTGTGTTGGAAATACAAATGATAACATGAGTAAAAATGTTGAACATTCTGAACAAAAAGAAACTCAAAACAAAGCAAAAAGGGCCTCGCTAAGGTGAAATAGTTGGCCTTTTTTGGCACATAATGGTAGTGGATGGTAACAAGCGTTGTGTGATACAACGGGATGGAAACCTGGGGACAGAGAGATTCCAACGTTGAACCGATGTGCCCCCTTTACCGAAGTCAAGCCAGCTGAAATATGCTTGAGAAAATGGTTAAAAGATAATTAAGGATTATGACATCGTGGATAACATTTCAAGTATACACAGATCGATGGGCTAAACACTGCTCGTGGCCTCGGATGCAGCTTTAAGAACGTCTGAGCTCAGAACCACCGAGTTGTCTCCACCATGGAACTGGACGTGTTTCTGTCCTCTCAAACGTTTCTTATGTCAATAAGAAACCTGCTGACTTTATGCTTACATAAAACAAGTCCTCTGATAAAACTGAAAGTTTGAACGCCTACAGTTCCATGGAACTCCCTCTGCTGATAAGGAGTGCCGTGGAGTTGACAATGTTTCCTCAAACCTTCACCTCCAACGTCAAACTGAGCTCTTTTCTTGATTCCTGACTCAGTGTGAAATGTCACGAGGATGACCGAACACGGGGGTCATCTCAGGACACCAACCCGTTCTCCACTTGACCTGCGCCTCCTTCAGTGTCACCAGCAGTGTCCCTCGCCTCTGAGTCATCCCCATTTCCTTTCTCTTACAAACGTTCCTCAGCATCAGGACAGGTTCACTGCGGGGGGGTGCAGCGGTGGCTCTTGTAGGTCCCCAGGTGTCTGAAGCTCCGCCCACACTGCTGGCAGCAGTAGGGCGTGGCCCCGCTGTGGATCCTCTGGTGGGTGTACAGGTTCCCCAGCTCCTTGAAGCGCCGGCCACACTGAGGGCAGGCGTAGGGGCTCTCCCCGGTGTGGACCCTCTGGTGCCTCTTCAGTCCGGACAGCACGGAGAACCCCTTCCCGCACTGGGGGCAGGGGAAGGGGCTCTGGGCCCCACTGTGCACCAGTCTGTGGCTCTTTAAGCGCGCCGCGTGTCTGAACCTCTCCCCGCACTCGGGACACATGAAGGGCTTCTCCCCGGTGTGGATCCTCTGGTGCTGCCGCAGGTTGCCCAGGTAGTTGAAGTGGCGCCCACAGTCCCCGCACTCGTACCCGCCGTCGATTTTGATCTCCTTCTTCACGGGGCCCCCTCCCGGCCCAGCGTCGGCCCCCTCTCCCTCTCCGTCCTCATTCTGCCCTTCTCCGCCCCCCCTAGAGTCGTCGCCGCCCTCCCCCATGTCGGGTGCTGCGGAGCAGGTGGACTGCAGAGCCTGGAGAGCCTGAGCACCGGAGGCGTCTGCGTGTATCAGTTTGACGTGTTCCTCCAGAAACAAAGCATCCGGGCAGAAGGTTCCACACAGAGAGCAGATGAAGGTGTGGCCGGGGAACTGCTGGCCTGAAAACACAAACAAATAATTGTATTACATCAAATATTGAAACACCTTAAACTCTGAACTAACTATTATTAAAATACTAAATTCTGGTTGGTCAATACTCGATAATACACCACTGCTATGCAAAATAATGACCGTTGTTAAGGAGGATTAAGGGAGAGAAGGAAAGAGACAAAAAGACGGAGCGTTGGACATCAGACAAATCAACAGAAGAAGACAGACAGGAAGTAAACAGGAGCACAGTATTGGCTCTGGCTTTGTTTAGGACGTGTTAGCTCAGAAACTGTGAAGTGATCGGACAGTTACAGACATATTTGATCTGTTGCAATCATTTTAAGTTACGTTGTTGTTGTCACAGTTCCAGACGCGGAGTACTTTTTTCATAGCGGAAGCAATACGCATCGTGCTCCGTAACCACCCTGTCAGGTGTTCTTTTTTCAATAATGACCGCCTCGTTGCCAGTGCTTGAATTGGAATAAAAAAGGTGCCAGTACTCTAAATCAGAAACTGTCTCAAGTCAATTTATTGATACAGCCCAAAAACAAGAATGTGGCTCAAAGTCATAGTATATCCTATAATCAGGGTGCACATCAGGGTGCACATCAGGGTGCACATCAGGGTGCACATCACTTTGTTGCCCTGGTTCTCAAAGGTGCACCTGGAGAGGTTGCTTGGTGCTCATCCTTAAAATGAAATAAACCGTACCTTTTGAGGGGGTCTTTATTTGCCAGACACACAGAGGTGAACACAAGACAACATTAGCACGACCAGTAATCCTACAAGCTGTCATCACTGCGCTCCTGACTGTTCTCCTCACTGTCTTCCTCTCTGTCAGACATGGAAGCTGATGATGTAGGCCTACTACTTTCTTTGGGGTTAGGGTTTACTTTATAACACAGAATTATTTTTTGACCCACTGAGATAACTTAGACTAAAGTGAACTATCTAAACCCTCAGAGCCCTTTGCCTCACTGAGCTGAAGTTATCAGCCTCAGTCTGACTGGAGAGGACTCTCCTCCACATCATTGTAGACACATCTTCTTCTTCCGTTAGAGCAGCTAGCACCAGATGCTAATAACAACAGCACCCTCCCTTTCTCCCTCGCTCACTCGCACTTTGGCTGTGAGCAGCGGGCGCCAGATAAGCCAACATCCTCCATTTTCATCACTTGCAGCGCCCATCGTACAGGGCGAATGAAGCGTGTAACCGGGGTGAAAAGGGTGTTACATTTACTTAATTATGAATATCGTTACATCAAGGCCAACAATTAGGATGAGCACCAACGGTCAAAACATTTGTTTTCCTCCCAGAGCTGTCAGCGCCTCCAGAGATCCACAGATCTAGCACCCTAGGTGAACATCTATAATGCCAGTGCAACGAGATGGGTCTGGCTGCAGACCGCAGCAAGGAGGCGTTTCCTATAGGGGCGTTTCCTATAGGGGCGTTTCCTATATGGGCGTTTCCTATAGGGGCGTTTCCTATAGGGGCGTTTCCTATATGGGCGTTTCCTATAGGGGCGTTTCCTAACTTTTTTTATCCAATAGCAACTTAAGGGATTCCAGCTGCTTTTATAAATCCTCGCAGAAGAAGTCATTGTTCTAGTGATGGGAATTCCGGCTCTTCTTGCTGAGCCGGATCATTTGGCTCACCAAGAAGAGCGGCTCTTTCGGCTCCCAAAGGGCTCTTCAGTTTACCACATATTATACCTTTTCATTAAATCAAATGTAGCCCTGTTTTGATTAATGATTTATATGTGTACACATATATCACTTGTAGAACCACGCCACACAAAACAAATGGCAACACCTATAAAAACTATTTTAAAAAAGGGGCTACTGTATCAACCTATATAAAGTATATAAATATAGTTTTTCTCCCTGCAGGGAGATTTATATATTTGATGTAACAAAAAAGTTGTTTGAGATGATGCTTAATTTTATTTAATACGAATTCTTGTCATTTATTTTGTTTATTGTTCTCATTGTTTAAACGTTTGTGTTATGGTTCTGGTGTGAATTAAAGCACAATAATTACATTTAAGACTGTTTCCCTTTTTTTAAGAAAAGTATCGAAAAAGAATCGGAATCGCAATTCTTGACAGGGAATCGAAACCAAAATGTTGGTATCGTGACAACACTACTGTTGGTACTGATCCATAACAGAAGCTAATGCGCAAGAATCAGCCGTATCAGAGAGAGAGGCGCAAACCCCCCTTCGCTCCTCTCTCTCTCTCGCCCCTCCGGTACACAGCATCGTAACGGTACGACCACACAGCTGCGTTAAAGAAAATCTTGGAGGTGCGCGTCTCTGAAGCTTGGGGATTTTTTGCGAGCAACGCGACCAACAACCAATCACATGAATCTCCCCCGACATACAAAGCAAGAGCAATGTTAACACGAAGTACACTGGATATAAACTCCCCAAACAGGCGAAAAGCTACCATCCATTGTCTCTGCCCCCTCCTCCATGCCTCGCTCCTCCGGTTTGTATCCCGGTAAGTAAATAGGGACTGGTCATAAAGAACCGGGTGATTTGCTACCGCAATAACTCATTTCTCCTCCATTTTGTTAGGAGTATAGGAAATGAACTGCGGTCTGGCTCTCCCAGCTGGCACGCGGTGTGATGGCTGATGCTTCCACCTCAGCTTCAAAAGCTGAACATTGCTCAACTTTTGAATCCTGGAAATCTCCGCTTTGCTCCCCACAATGCAGTTTGGCGAAAAGTGAGGCAAAGTGACGTCACCCCATTCAAAGTGAATGGGCAGAAGCGTTGGAAGATCTTTTAACGCCGCTGTGTGGACGGGCCGTTAGACGTAGTGTGGAGTTGCATTCGGTAACGCGAGATACGGCTGATACTTGCGCATTAGTGACTGTTATGGATCAGTATCAACAGTCCTGCCAGTAACGTTACTATATTATCAACGCTACTTTAGTTATAGCCTGATATATGATAGCTAACTTCACAATGTTGTGATGTGACGTTAGCTAACATTAACTGTGGCTAACGCCGGTCACTCACCAAGACAGCTGCCCTGTTCTCCACTGGTTCTCCTCACACCACAGCTCCCTTTCTCCCCGATGGCCGTTACTCCTTCTAATCCTTGGCTGCTCCTGGTCTCTTGGACGCCTAGCAGGCTCATCATTATAATCATATGCATTCGAATATATATGTTCAACCTCTTCTGTGTCAAAACTAGCATTGAGATCCATGTTTATTCATACGTTAGACCGGCCGCTCTCCCCGTGTTACGTCACACGCGGGAGGTCACGTGGGGAGGCTTTTGTATGTGGAAGTGAACATGTCTTACTAAAACGACGCCAGATGTCACTGTAGTGTATATGTCTGTATCTTTTGGGGACATCTGGTGTATTCATCATGTTCCTGCACACTGGTGTCTCTAACCTGCAAGTTGCTCTCTAAATGATTTCAAAGCATGCAGCGAGGGACAGTTTTTTGTTATGATAGAAAGTCATTCCAGATCTTTGTTCCGCTGAAACAGATGGAAGAGTGAGCTGTACGAGTGAGACACTGAGGGGGGTGGAGGTTTGAGGAGCGGGATAAAACTGAACCTGTGAATTTCATTTAGGTTTTAAAGTATTTAAATGCAGTCCAGTGACCCTTCCTTTCCCTTACCCACCTGCCACGGGCCTGTCGGTGTGGCCCTCCAGGGGACTCCCTCCCTCCCCTGGGGAGCTCTGGGGCCCCATGGAGAACTCTGAGGTCGGGACGTGTGACAGGGGGGTCGGGGCCTGCTCCAGCCCCCCTGCCTCTCTCCTCGACGACTCGTCTTGCTCCTCCTCCTCCTCCTCCTCCTCCTCCTCCTCCTCCTCCTCTTCATCCTCTGTCTCACCGGTCGGGGGGTTCTCGCACTCGGGTCCCTTCATGTCTGGGAAAATCAACATCACGTTTAACTTGATCTCAGAAAACAGGGACGGCAAGGAGCCAAAATGCTCAAATAGCCAGAGTTAATTATTTCCATTATTGTTATTATTTTAGATTGGACACATTTGTATTTAAAAGAACTTCACATTGTCACATTGGTGTGGTTTATGGATATGTTGTTGGCCGGGAGAGGGCGAGCTCGCTCTGACATTTTCCTCTTTAAGTTATTGTGTGTTTCTTTTCAACATCGTAACATAACTTCAGTACAGACTTTTCTACTTGAAATGCGTCAGAGTGAGGAGCAAAGTCTCAAAGTGACTGTTCGCTACAGTACATATATTTTTATATGTAATGAACTACAAACAAATTGAAGAAAAAATAAACCATGTTGTGTGAACCATAACGATCAGTAGATTGGTTTAGGTCATAGCTATGGATTATTAAAACATCGATCGTTGCTGTCCAAATCTCTAGGTGTGCAAAAACAGATGCCGGTGTTATGCCGTAGGTTGAAGCCTTGCCGTGGATTGAAGCCCTGTTCGCGGGGACGCGCAAAGGTGACGTAATCGCCTGTGTTGAGCGTTCGCCGTATTTTCACCCTTTTCAAAGCTTTTTTCTCTCTTTTGAGTGATATATCAGATTAAACAGCAAACGGCTGAATAAATAATGTGCTTACAATTGCGAGGAGGCTCGTTTTAAGGACACGTTTTTCAGATCTGTCACAATCTTCGTATTGGAATAAACTTCCGTTTTTGAGTGCATAGTCCCACTCTGTTATATTCCTCCTTCCTACAGAACAGACAATGGCAGGATAATATGTGATTTGTCAATAGCCCTATTTCTAAAAACCTTCTCTGTTGTTTAAGTGTCTGATAACCACGAATAGTAAGCAATGATATAACAGTAATGATATCACATGATCATGTCAGACACTGTGTTATTTTCAATCAAGACTAAAAGATAATGTGTTCAAACTGGCTTCACTCACGAACAGGGCTTCAACCTACGGCATAACACCGGGAATCCGACTGGGTTTTATTACCAAGTAGGTTTACACATACGAGGAATTTGCTTTGGTATATGTTGTGCATACAAAGACACACACAAATATAATGAGGTTATTTTTAAAGTGAGTTTGTGAAATGATATTAATAATAATATTCGTTTTCGGTCATGAGCTGTATCTGTACCGTGGGAGCACAACAATCTAAACGGTATAACTAAATATCTGATGGTTGACTAAAGTACATTGCTTCATGAATAGTGTTTATGAATATAGACCAACCCTTCTTCGAAATGTATTCAAACTCATGATTGAATTTTAAGTATAGTTTCAGCATTGCAGACAGGTATCTGTATCTGTAATCCACCATTATATATTCGATAGGGTCACTGGTATTTTGCTCAGATTTGGATTCATTTCAGCTTGCTGGCTGAAATGATCTTCCATAGGTCTACTGCATATCCTCAGTAGTAGCATACCTCAGGTGTGTGGTAACGGCTCGATGCCTCCACGCACACCTGAGTGTTTACCTTTTATGTCTTCAGAGTATTCCATCGGTGCAATCCATTCGTAGTCATACATCCGTTTGCTGCCAGAGGGGAGCATACTGAACAGGTCGTCCGCGGCGGACTCTGGGTCTCCGGGCCCGGAGCCAGCCATGCCGCTGTCCGGCCACAGGTGGAGGGAGTGCGGGGTCGGATCTTGGCGAGCCTCCCTGTCGCTGCTGGCTTGGCTGCTCTGGTCTCCGTCCATGTCGGCACACCCCCTCGAGTTCTTGTCTTTCATGAGATAGTCGCAGATAGCATCTATATTCTCCTTCTTCACCCCGGGCAGGAGGGCTTTGGCTCTCCTGGGGTCGGCACCGCTGTGTTTGCTGCTGCAGTCATGCTTCTTGAAGCCAGCCTCTGCAGACTCCATGGTGGTTGGACCGGGGAAAGTGTCCCTACCATCCCTATCGACTGTATCTAGTCTGGCCTTTAACACTTGGATTTCTTCACTTTTCTCCCGCAGCTCCATTTTTAGCACTCGTATCCTGATGCTGACCATCTTGCGGATCTCGGACAGCGCCGTCTCCAGCACCACGGTGATGTTTCTGCCGAGGTGTTCGGTGATGTCGCTGACCGAGCACAGCAGCTCCTCGTCGGGCTCCAGCTCCAAGAAATCTGCGTCGGCTCGGCTCGCGGACCCGGGAGGCTCCATGAAGGCTCCGTGGAGCTCGGGAGACAGGCTCGTTTCAGCGAAACTGTGGTTCCTTTTACGACTCATAGGTTTCCTTGGCCAGAAGCTCTATTCTATGAAGAGTTTGGATAGCTAAAAGCTACTCAACAAGCTAATGTTTGGATGGTGCTGAAAGACAGTAGTTAGGTGTATCAAAGTCACACGAGTAGCGCCGGATGTCACAGGTATCTCCTTTCCAAACAAAATCACTATCATGTCAAAAGACTCACTATACTTTTGTTTTGAAAGCTTTGAACGGATGTGGCCTTTAGCAGTATTTGACTTGACATACAAACACAACAGAGTTGCAGTAATGGCTCAATTCGGCAGAGTTTAGGTCCATGTTCAGAAGTAGCGCCCTCTAGAGTACAGTAGAAAACCAACTGTTACAGCTATTATCTTACTACTTTCTGCATATAAGTCAATAGTAAGGATTGTTACATTGTAACTACATTGTTTCGCTAATGGTTTGAACATTATTTGTCCATGTTTTAAATGATATTACCTCTGGGTTGCGTGGAAAATATCCTATTTATCCTTTAAGATGAGATGAAGACAAGATATACTTTATTATTCCCAAATTGGGAAATCTTTTCGTTGCAGGTGCATGTAAAACAAGTATTGCACATAATTGAAATAAAGAGTAAACATTCAACAATTATACAACATAAACATCTCAAAGTAGAAAATACAACAGAACTAAAAGAGTAAAAGTATAAAAGTTGACCATAAAGAAAAAATATGTAAACTATCTGACAAATAAAACACTATTGAAGGGCTAAATTATAGCTAACACAATATAAAAGTGGGATATTATTTACATGTATTGTGCAAAATGGCATATTAAATGACATATAAATGTAAAATGTGCAGTGAAGTTATAAGTCCAGTTAGCAGGAGAGAAACTCTCCGGTCTGTGCCTGTGACAGCCGACTTTCAGGATAATACACTTATATAGACTTACCTAATAAACCAACACCTTTGCAGTTAGAAATGTTAATATGTCGTTAATGAAGGGAATATTACCACCAGTTGTACATGTTGGTAAATGGCATAAAGATGGATTATGATCTAAAAATGATCTGAAATCCTTCCAGAAAAATCTGTGAGCTCCAAAGAAAACGAAGGTAAGGCCGTCGCATTCCTCACACCTTCTAAAGAGTCTTTTCACAACCCGACAACTTCAAATGTTGTTCTCATTATTAATGGAAACAACCAATATATATATAGCATCTTTTTAAGAAGTCTTTACAACTTAAAAGGGATGAAGTTATACATTAATAAGTAATGATCATTTAAATTCCCAATATTGCGCTAATACCCCAAATTCTCCTAAATTCCTTTTTGGTGTGGATATCGTGTACACCGCTGCACTTTGTATGCTGCTGCTGATTGGCCGTCTGCACGCAGACCTTCCCATTGGTTGGGTTTTATACATAAGTCTCTGCTCACCTGCTCCCTCTTTGCACATACACGTCTGGATGGCCTGCGCTCCCTCCCACGGCTTGACTCAGATGCTGGTTCCTAGTGACAACAGAACTGGGTTGAACATCTGTTCAATAAGCTGCCCCCTCAGCTTGGAAGCATGTACAGAAGGAGCTGACGCCGTCAGATGTGATCACCTTGGGGGAGTCAAGTCCATCTTAAAGGACGGAGAACATGTCTTAATGTGTTATAATAGTTTATTTTATTTGCATATTGGCTGGTTGATGTGCCATCTCATTAGGGTTATACGACGGCCTGTGTCGTCGGTGCTTTATCGGCTGTAACTTGTTCATGCTGCTCTTCCTGGCAGGTCGCTCTGGGAGAGAGATTTCAATCTCAATGACACTTTTACCTGGTTAAATAAAAAGAAAGGACATATTAAAAACACACTGGTAACTAGATTAAAGGGACACGTGTCTTACTTTTTAGCAGATTGATTAAGTCTGTAACACAAATTAACAGTTGGATTATAAACAAAGTCGTTTTTACGAAAGCCAGCCCACATTTGATCGCCTAGTATTATCAAAAGTTGTCAATTGCAACTTTAAGTTGATCTAGCTAGCGGATAGGACTTCTTAAGGAAAGTGGGTGCATTCTCCTGCAGCATTTAAGTCTACACAATCAATGCTTTTTTATTGTGTGGATGAACACAATGACCTTCTGCTATACAAGAGGTTCGACCCTCCTGTTGTCTTCGGGTCAGATCTGACCGATCTACTACTTTCATCAATCATAACTTTTTTGTTTTACATTCGATTGCGTGAAGTCTTCATGACGTCCTTCACAGAGACTTCTGAACGTATGGCTGATCACCACTTTCATTGCATTGTGGATGATTTAGTGAACTTTGTAACACCATGGTGTTCGCGCCATAAAGAATAGGAATTATGTACTGCAGTATTTCATGTGTACCAGTAGTCTGATACAATATGTACTGCAGTGTTTCATGTGTACCAGTAGTCTGATACACTATGTACTGCAGTGTTTCATGTGTACCAGTAGTCTGATACACTATGTACTGCAGTGTTTCATGTGTACCAGTAGTGTGATACAATATGTACTGCAGTGTTTCATGTGTACCAGTAGTCTGATACAATATGTACTGCAGTATTTCATGTGTACCAGTAGTCTGATACAATATGTACTGCAGTGTTTCATGTGTACCAGTAGTCTGATACACTATGTACTGCAGTGTTTCATGTGTACCAGTAGTCTGATACACTATGTACTGCAGTGTTTCATGTGTACCAGTAGTGTGATACAATATGTACTGCAGTGTTTCATGTGTACCAGTAGTCTGATACAATATGTACTGCAGTGTTTCATGTGTACCAGTAGTCTGATACAATATGTACTGCAGTGTTTCATGTGTACCAGTAGTGTGATTCAATATGTACTGCAGTGTTTCATGTGTACCAGTAGTCTGATACAATATGTACTGCAGTGTTTCATTTGTACCAGTAGTCTGATACACTATGTACTGCAGTATTTCATGTGTACCAGTAGTCTGATACAATATGTACTGCAGTGTTTCATGGGTACCAGTAGTCTGATACAATATGTACTGCAGTGTTTCATGTGTACCAGTAGTCTGATACACTATGTACTGCAGTATTTTATGTGTACCAGTAGTCTGATACAATATGTACTGCAGTGTTTCATGGGTACCAGTAGTCTGATACAATATGTACTGCAGTGTTTCATGTGTACCAGTAGTCTGATACACTATGTACTGCAGTGTTTCATGTGTACCAGTAGTCTGATACAATATGTACTGCAGTGTTTCATGTGTACCAGTAGTCTGATACAATATGTACAGTTTGAAAGGGTGTTAAATGACATGTGGTGATGATTCATGGTTTTTGTGTTAATGTAATGGGGAGACAACAGGAGGGTTAAAATAAAATGGAATAATGGACTCTTACATTTGATGTAAATGACCGATTTATGAAGTGGCACACACATGACCTCAGTCCACTCAGCAGCAGAAGGCTTTATCAGGGATTCACACACATCAAAAACCACGTGCACTTTACACCACTTTGTCATGTGACAACTACCGTGTGTGTGGAGTACAAATGTAATAAGAAAAGTATTATGTGACATGGTGCAGAATGCGTGGTGCTGAGCCACCATGTATTTTGTGATTGTGTCCGTAAGCTGCTGCCATACATTCCTGAGAGCTTCTCCAGTTTTAGAACAACACGCTGCTGCTGACAGGGGACCTGACCGAGGACAGGAAGTGCTGAGTGTGTTCCTGCAGACGTGCGAGGGAAACACTCACTCTGGATGCAACCCTGACCCAAAGACACACACAGAGAAACAGAGAGCATGGCGAACTGAAGCCCTGCAAAGAGCTTTATTTGTTCAGTGAGTGATTATTAACCGAAAACCACACTTGACATTTGAGGAGGGATTTTAGAAGCATTTCATACTTGAATCTGAAAAATAATAGTAAAGGAAGGATCTTGCTTTTTGAGTAACTTTCAGAATGAATGAAACTTCAATACAAATCACAAGTTGAAAACCAACAGAATAAATGTGATGTGGGTTGAGGCTGTCAGCATTGTTTCAAAGAGTGTGACTCAAGTAACGAAGTACAACAGGAAATTGAGTGAGTGTGATTTCAAAATAAGAGCGTGAGGTTTTGACCGATGTTTTAGTTCCTCCCCTCACCTATGGTCATGAAGGATGGGTCATGGCCGAAAGAACGAGATCGCGGATACAAGCGGCCGAGATGGGTTTCCTCCGCCGGGTGGCTGGTGTCTCCCTTAGGGATAAGGTGAGAAGTTCGGTCATCAGGGAGGAACTCGGAGTTGAGCCGCTCCTCCTTCGCGTCGAAAGGAGCCAGTTAAAGTGGTTAGGGCACCTAGTTAGGATGCCACCTGGGCGCCTCCCTAGGGAGGTGTTCCAGGCACGTCCAGCTGGGAAGAGACCAAGGGGTAGACCTAAGACCAGGTGGAGGGATTATATCTCTTCGCTGGCCTGGGAGCGCCTTGGGACCCCCCAGTCAGAGCTGGTTGATGTGGCCAGGGAAAAGAAAGTTTGGGGCTCTCTGCTGGAACGAGACCCCCGCGACCCGACCACGGAGAAGCGGGAGAAGATGGATGGATGGATGGTTTTGACCGAACTAATATAATACATGTTCTAACCATAGCCCACTTTAACGCACACTGCTACATTCTAACAGAAACATATTAACACAGTAGAACACTCGAGTTCAGTTTGATATGACCAGTAAGTAAGTACTGATGAAAGCTAACACATACATAACCATACTCATCAGTAAAGAACCGAATAGGTGAATAAAGCCAACATAGTAAAGCCTTTTTACACACAGATACGTTTTGAAAATTAAATATGAAAAAAAACATGATTAGGCAAAAAGAAGAAAAAAATATCGAAACTAATTGTAAAATGTGTCGGGATATAATACTGGTCATTCATTATCGTTTGGTTTTACTTTCCAAAACAAGGTTTAAATAAAAGAGTGATTATGATCATTGCCATTTAAATACATTGAATCTCCCTCCAAGTTTATAATGTTGAAGTGTTTGTATTCATTTTATCGTTTTCAATTGGTGAAATTATCACATAACTTCTATTAACTATTATATCAGTAGAGAACAAACCACATATTCAGTGTGAACTGTAAATATAGCAAAGGAAATTTTGTTTTATTCAAATATGAATACAATAATAAAACTCCTCAAAAAAATATGATGCAAACTTTTGAATGTAATAAAACTGTCACAATTCACATGTTATGTCACGTTTGTAGTTTTGTCTGTGTTGGTGTTTTTCTTGTCTTTGGGTTTCCTGTCTTATTGTGTAAAGTGTTCACCCCCGTTTCCTGCCTGTCTGCTTTCTGTCTGTTTCCCTCCCTGATTACCCGATTGAGTTCACCTGTTGTCCTTGTGTTTCTCCTCCCCTGCCCGGCTGTTTCTCGTTGTCGTGATTACCCCTTCTTGTATTTAGTCTCGTCTCTTTCTGTGTTCAGTGTGGGGTCATTGTTTGTTGGTGACGGAGTTCACCGGGGAGTGTTCCGTGTTTTGGGCATTATCTATGAATTAAAGGGTTTCTCAAAAGTTATCTGCATTTGGGTCCTGCTTCCTTCACTCGACCGTGACGAATACAGCAACGCTTTCTTTAGATTGAGCTGAGAGAAACCTACATCTCCATAACACCTGTGCCAACTAAAGTATGTACCTCTGAACCGTAGAGGAGTAGAAGTACACAATGTACCTCTGAACTGTAGAGCAGTAGAAGTACACCATGTACCTCTGAACTATAGAACAGTAGAAGTACACCATGTACCTCTGAATCGTAGAGGAGTAGAAGTACACCATGTACCTCTGAACTGTAGAGGAGTAGAAGTACCTCTGACCTGTAGAGGAGTAGAAGTACACCATGTATCTCTGAACTGTAGAGGAGTAAAAGTACACCATGTATCTCTGAACTGTAGAGGAGTAAAAGTACACCATGTACCTCTGAACTGTAGAGGAGTAGAAGTACACCATGTACCTCTGAACCGTAAAGGAATAGAAGTACACCATGTACCTCTGAACTGTAGTAGAAGTACACCATGTACCTCTGAACTGTAGTGGAGTAGAAGTACACCATGCACCTCTGAACTGTAGAGGAGTAGAAGTACACCATGTACCTCTGAACTGTAGTAGAAGTACACCATGTACCTCTGAACTGTAGAGGAGTAGAAGTACACCATGTACCTCTGAACTGTAGAGGAGTAGAAGTACACCATGTACCTCTGAACTGTAGAGGAGTAGAAGTACACCATATACCTCTGAACTGTAGTGGAGTAGAAGTACACCATGTATCTCTGAACTGTAGAGGAGTAGAAGTACACCATGTACCTCTGAACTGTAGAGAGTAGAAGTACACCATGTACCTCTGAACTGTAGTGAGTAGAAGTACACCATGTACCTCTGAACTGTAGAGGAGTAGAAGTACACCATGTACCTCTGAACTGTAGTGGAGTAGAAGTACACCATGTACCTCTGAACTGTAGAGGAGTAGAAGTACACCATGTACCTCTGAACTGTAGTGAAGTACACCATGTACCTCTGAACTGTAGAGGAGTAGAAGTACACCATGTACCTCTGAACTGCAGTGAAGTACACCATGTACCTCTGAACTGTAGAGGAGTAGAAGTACACCATGTACCTCTGAACTGTAGAGGAGTAGAAGTACACCATGTACCTCTGAACTGTAGTAGAAGTACACCATGAACCTCTGAACTGTAGTGCAGTAGAAGTACACCATGTACCTCTGAACTGTAGTGGAGTAGAAGTACACCATGTACCTCTGAACTGTAGAGGAGTAGAAGTACACCATGTACCTCTGAACTGTAGAGTAGTAGAAATACACCATGTACCTCTGAACTGTAGTGGAGTAGAAGTACACCATGTACCTCTGAACTGTAGTGGAGTAGAAGTATACCATGTACCTCTGAACTGTAGTGGAGTAGAAGTATACCATGTACCTCTGAACTGTAAAGGAGTAGAAATACACCATGTACCTCTGAACTGTAGAGAGTAGAAGTACACCATGTACCTCTGAACTGTAGAGGAGTAGAAATACACCACGTACCTCTGAACTGTAGTGGAGTAGAAGTATACCATGTACCTCTGAACTGTAGAGGAGTAGAAGTACACCATGTACCTCTGAACTGTAGTGGAGTAGAAGTACACCATGTACCTCTGAACTGTAGAGGAGTAGAAGTACACCATGTACCTCTGAACTGTAGAGGAGTAAAAGTACACCATATACCTCTGAACTGTAGAGGAGTAGAAGTACACCATATACCTCTGAACTGAAGAGGAGTAGAAGTACACCATGTACCTCTGAACTGTAGTGCAGTAGAAGTACACCATGTACCTCTGAACTGTAGAGGAGTAGAAGTACACCATGTACCTCTGAACTGTAGTCAAAGTACACCATAGGAGAGTAGAAGTACTTTATGTAGGCCTACCTCTGAACTGAAGTGGAGTAGAAGTACACCATGTACCTTTGAATTGGAATAGATGTACAAAGTAGCATGGACATACTCAAGTAAAGTACAAGTACCTCATATTGTACTTAAGTACCGTACTTGAGTAAATGTACTTAGTTACTTACCACCTCTGCTTATATGTAAGTTGAGGTCAAACGTTTTGTCAATGGGACTTTTATTTTGAAAGGACACATCAGGATGTTATGGGTCAGCTTGACTCCCGCCTCTCATTCGGAGAGTAGTAGACCGCTCCGTGCAGGGCATGTGACGGAGAGCTGCTCACTGATCCCCGGGGACCGGACGGTTGTATCGGACATGTCTTCCCGGCCGGACCAAGACACCGGCAGGTATCAGAAGAAGAGCTCTACCGAAGGCCAGCACCGGGAGGAGAAGTCACTCCGGCACAGCAGAATAGGTATCTGTACTCATACTTATAATATAGTGAGCCATGAATTACTCTACACATTTGAGGTACTTTGTATTTTCATTTAAACGCATAACTGCACAAAGTTGTGATCTAAGAGTAAAATAAAAGTATTTTGTGTATTTAAAAAGTAATCTATAATGTATCAGTTATAATTGGCTAATGGACAATATAATACATGAAATATCCCTGATTATTCACCATAATAACAAATAGTATTTATAATTAAAGCAGGCTATGGCGTAGATGTGATTTGGTCATGTTTACGGTTGTTATTATTTTATCCTTAATCCTTGTGGATCCCCTCCAGTTTAAAAGAGCTTCATTTAAATAATAAAAGTCTGGTTAGCTATAATGTTTAAAACCTTTCAAATTCATTAAAATATCAATAATCTATGAATATTATAATGTGTATTGCTGGACATAACGCAGTGTCACACTGGATACTCCAGTTTCCCATAACACACAGTGCAACCGACTGGCTCCAAACAAGTTGTGATGTCAACATGGCTGCTGCTATGGTGTTAAACTGACATTCAAACTCTGCCAAACATATCTGTACAGTGAAGCAAAATGAAACCAATTATATTATTTTAATAATCACTCATACATCCCAGATGTACTTGCTTTCTCATCAACAGTGACACCTTGAAGACCCTAACCCATCAGCCACAAGCTCTGCTTAAAATAAAAGTAAGCCTCTTGCCATGTTGGTCACGTTCACTTCTTCATGTTTCTAACAGTGCGTGGATTCTCCAGAGATTCTGCAAGTCTGAAGAGAACTGTCTCCATATGTGAGGAAAACTTCCCAACAGGTAAGAGACTGGAACACTCCGCTCGTGTTTAGATTTACTCTAAATCTTTGAAAACTCTGGCAGGACTAGGAGAGCTTTTCTGATGTTTTGAGGTCAATGCCTAATCTCAATGTTTGTGCTAGAGCTTTGCAACATAAGGGTTACCATCCAGCCAACTATCCTAACCTTTACCATATGTGGCTATTGAATGGTTAAGGGTATATTGACCATTGCTAATCATGGCTAACCAGATCACATAATTAATCAATTGATTCCATCTAGAAAAATAACACCTTTTTGAAATATTGCCATAAAAGTTGATACAGAAGATGAATCCTAATGACTTCCTGCAACAGCTGGAGTGAGCTCAGTTAATGGACTGAACAGCAGGCTCAGAAACACAGGCTTTAGAAAAGACAGTCTATACTTGGCAAAGTTCGGGACACAGTTGATATGTAAAACAGGAACCTAAAACAGACGAGGAGTAGGCAAAACTGGGTCAGGAAACGTAGTAAGGTCAGGTACACGATAAACACTAATCACCGGGAGAAAGAAACTGCTGGAACACGTGACTCGGAGGTACAAAGAGGAACTGGTACAGAGGGGAGTGGAGACACACACCAGACACAGAGGGGCACATGGAGAATAACTGAGATGATACACAGGTGAGGAACAATCCAGAGTGGTGACTCTGGAACGAGAAGAGGCGTAACGATATAAGAGAGGAATTACAAAATTGCCAAAACAAAGTTAACCTGAGAGGACCTTACACTTCCGTAAACTGATGCCATTCCCATTAGGGCTGTGCATAGTGCTGCGTACCTGGACTCACATTCAGGTTCACGTCCGGACTCAAGTCCAGAGGTTCAGGTTCAGGTCCGGACTTATAAGTCCGGACCTGAACCCATGGCTTGTGTCAAGTTGTGTGAGTAACTAAAGTGAACTTATTGTGAGCTAATTATCAATTGAAAATTAACTCATAATCAACTCAAATTCAAACTCGTCAGGTTTATTGTGCTCCCTTCCAACTTGTGTCTACATTTCTATTCTCTACAAAGTACAAATGTAAAAAAAAACACTTTTTGCCACTTTTCTACAACTCTGCATGTGTACATTATACAGTACATACTACATACATAGTGATGTACATACATACTGTTAGAAATTAAAATCAATGTTGATATGGCGTAATTTTGAATTAAATACACTATTTAATTTAAATCAGTTTTATTCTAAAAAAAACGGAAGTTCACACTATTAACTTAATGCTTTTATTCTGAAAATTCTTCCCTTCCGGTTAGCATTAGCATGTGGCGAAATGCTACCTTTTCAAACCGTGAATCGAAGGTGAAATGACATGTGATGTTGTACACCGAGCACACTGGGATTAGCACTCATTTATTGAGGCTGAATAACGTTTATCAGGGAATCTTTAAATAACCACAGACACCAGAATATACGTAAGTGCTCGTTTTGTTGCGAGTCCAAGTACCGGTTCCCGACGTTCCGGTTTTAACCGGACTTGAACCGAAACTTTTTACAAGTCCAGTACCGGTTCGGCGTACCGGTACGCAGCACTAGCTGTGCATCTTCACTGGTCTCACGATTCGATTCGATTTCGATTATCCTGTCAACAATTCGATTCGGTTCGATATCCCGGTGCATCCCGGTGCATCACGATTCATACCAATGCGTTGCATCCTCAATGTTCTATATTACTGCACATGGCTTATTTTTAATCAATGCATACATGCAGTACATACATATGAACTCTATTTTTATTATCTAGAAAGTGCTTCAGAAATCAATACATAAATGTCTTGACATTAATTTATAAACCAAAATAAATGAATTGTATAGATCTAGCCTCCGTGTATGAAGTTGTTCCATCCTCAAAAACAAAAAGCTAATGCTTCTGCAGTCGAGCTGCAGCTTCAAGCAACGGTCTTCTGTTAAAGAAAGGACACTGAATGTCCTGAATGAGGATCACACACAGGACTTGAGTCTGAACACAGCAGACAACAGGAGTATTTACAACAGCATATACAAACTAAAATACTGCATGTGGGTGCACACTTACATTCTCTGTTTTACTGTTACATAAATCCCATGAATGTATGAGATTAAGTTAGCTTCATTATATCTCAGTGATTAAGTGAAAAATAAAGTTTCTATCGGGTCACTATCAGCCTGTCACTCATTATTTTCAGGGAGGGGGCGGGGCTTGGAGGAACGGAGGAGACGGTGATCGCGGAAGCTTTTTTCCTCCTGCCTTCACAAACTTCACACACGTATATATCGTCTGAAAATTGCTAGAGGACATTCATACTCTGCAATCCAAGACTTAATTAAATCCACCAAAAACCTGACATGATTGTAACGCGATTATTTTTGAAAAACATAAATCCCTGTCTGTGTCTCTGAGCCGCAGCGACACGGAGTGATTCAGAGCGGGTCCTTCTGCTGTTGGTTCTGGACTGGTGTTCTTGTGTTGGTGGATAAAGCAGACTGCTCCGTGTTGCTGTGCCGCTGTCACGTCTGCTCCCTGATCTCTGCGTCACCGACCGGTTTGATATTAAAGTGACAGAAAAAACGTTATAGTAAAGCCGCGGCCGGAAAATCAGGAAGCAACGTTACTACTCTATAACCGTTTATCCTCCGTCACTGCATCGAGACCGAATCGTCCACGTCCGCATCGCAATGCATCGTAGAAACGATTATTTTCAACACCCCTAATTCCCATTAGTCTCAGCTGTAGGCTGCTTTGTGTTATACACTGATAAACACATGTTAGCATGCTAATGTGCTAAGCTAGGATGGTAAACGTCATACCTGCTTAATAGCGCCATGAAAGCATTGTTAGCATGCTAATGTGCTAAGCTAGGATGGTAAACGCCATACCTGCTTAATAGCGCCATGCTTCAGTTAGCATTTAGCCCAATATCACAAATGTTACATTTGTCTCAGTGGTCTTCACAGTGTGTACAGAATATCAGTATGACAATACGACACCCTCTGTCCTTAGACCCTCTGTCCTCAGACCCTCTGTCCTTAGACCCTCACATCGTACGAGGAAACACTTCTGGAGAAAACACACAGTTTAAAGGGAACATGGGAGAAACCTCAGGGAGAGCAGCAGAGGAGGGATCCCTCTCCCAGGACGGACAGACGTGCAATAGATGCCGTGTGTGAATTGAAAAGATAATACATTTGCAACATAGGTAGTCCAAATGTTTGGAAATGCATGTGTGTATAATAGGAAGATGAATCCACGAGGATATCCATCAGGACCGATGATCCAGGACCACAGCCACGACTCAAGATCCAGCGCTCGCGATCCAGGACACAGGACCGCAGGATCATCCATGACTCCGGATCCCAGCGTATATAGACACCAAAAGGAAAGACATGTGGGGAAGCTGGGTTAATCGGAACATGAGAGTACACAGGTATAGACAGAGAGAAGGAAGAAGTAAGATGTCCCCCGACGAACTAAGCCTATATCAGCAAAACTAGGGGCTGAATCTAATCAGCCCTAACTATAAGCTTTATCAAAAAGGAAGGTCTTAAGCGCACTCTTAAAAACGGATAGGGTGTCTGCGGCCCGAACACAAACTGGAAGCTGATTCCACAAATGTGGAGCTTGATAAGAAAAGGCTCTGGCTCCCATTGTACTTTTAGAGACTCTAGGAACAACCAACAACCCTGCATTCTTGGAACGCAATGCCCTTAGTAGGACAGTAGGGTATAATGAGTTCTTTAAGGTAAGATGGCGCCTGCCCATTAAGGGCTTTGTAGGCGAGAAGAAGAATTTTAAATTCTATCCTGTGTTCTATAGGGAGCCAGTGTAAGGCAGCCAGAACAGGAGTAATGTGGTCCCTTTTCCTAACTCTGGTTAGTACACGAGCCGCAGCATTTTGAATCAGCTGAAGCGACTTGACTGACTTCTAGGTACTCCCTGATAGTAAAGAGTTACAATAATCCAGCCTAGAAGTAACAAATGCATGGACTAGTTTCTCTGCATCGCTTTGAGGCAAGATATGCCTGATTTTTGCAATGTTACGTAGATGGAAGTAGGCGGTCCTTGAAATTGATTTTATGTGGGCGTTAAAGGATAAATCCTGATCAAATATAACACCAAGATTCCTTACAGTCTCACTGGAGGCCAAATTAATGCCATCCATAGTTAGTATATCTTTAGATAATTTGTTTCGTAGATTCTTCGGGCCAAGTACAATAACTTCAGTTTTGGTCGTGTTTAACATCAAAAAGTTTAAGGTCATCCACGTTTTTAAGTCCTTAAGGCAGTCTTGAATTGTATTTAGATGATTAATTTCATCAGGCTTGATTGATATATATAGTTGAGTATCATCCGCATAACAATGAAAGTTTACAGAATGATTCCTTATAATATTGCCTAACGGAAGCATATATAATGTGAACAAAATAGGTCCGACACTGAGCCCTGTGGCACTCCATGGCTAAATTTGGTTTGCGTGGAAGATTCATCGTTAGCACCAAAGCACCGCTGTGCAGTGGTGGAAAGTAATTAAGTATATTTACTCAAGTGCTGTACTTAAGTACATTTTGAGGAACATGTATTTTACTTGAGTATTTTCATTGTATGCCAATTTATACTCTACAACATTTTAGCAGCAAATATTCAACTTTTTGCTCGCTACATTCATTTGACATTGACAACATAAGTTACGAGTAACCTTTTCTAGATGTTATTATTAATAGACACATTAAATCAACTAACACACTATAATGTACTTTTATGGATGTAAATACCTTGCAGTATAACATATATTAATGTTATGTCATCCAACAGCTGCAAAAGGATAGACACATTAATCTATTACTAATTATAAACCAGTGGAATAGTTTTTCGAAACTATTCGCTTTAGATAATGCATACATTTAGATTTACGACTTAAGTAACTTTTACCTTTAACAGAGTATGTGTACTCTTTTACCTGAGTACTTCTTCCACCACTGCAGCTGTGCCTATACAGCCTCACAGTGGCTGTGTAGTCTCTTGATGTTATAATCACATATTTCATATTATTTCCCAAAGCAACAAAGGGGGCCCTGAAGTCCTGCTTGTCACCCCTTGCAGTTTTGTTGGAGAGGATATTTCACGAGTAAGGAAATAAATCTCTCTCCACCTGGACGAGTCACGAGAAATCACATGACATGAGTAAAAGTCATGAGGGAGAATTTGAAGTGTTTTATACCTTGAACCTGAGTTCCTCTGGAGTCACTGATTCATCTGTCAGGTGCTCATCGTCTGCTGAAGTCACAACAGGAGCTCAAACACATAAACCTACTTTTCTTGAACCACTTTTATCAACCAATTATTATTTGTATTTGAAATACATCATTATAACACTGAACTTGGTTAGGTGTGTTTACAACTGCAGCGAACGCCTCAGGTCATTCATGTTTGTTCTTTTTTAGCAAACATCAACCAGAGAGGTAGTTTCATCTAACTGCATGTGATGTCATTAAAATACTCATGAAGATGTGCTTTACTGCAGTTGACCTTTTTTATGCAGCTTTACTGAGTAGCTAAGTAATTAAAGTTACATTTAAAATGGGCTATAATACACTTCCTGGTCTCCTTATGGCACCTATAACCGAGACAGCTTTACATGCTGTGTGACATCTCTCATGCAACACTGAGCAGAGGGGAGTCCAGTCATTCAGGGTTCAGGTGCAAGTCAATGTCCGCCGTTCACAAGTGTACTTAGGCCAATTTGAAAAAGTATACGTATCAAAAAACACGTTAAGTACAAAAAGTATACTTGTTTTGCAGAATGGCCCATTTAGACAACACATATTTAAATGATTGTAATACAATAATTGATGCATTCATGTGTTCATCCCTTCAATGTTGCTCTTGGTAAAATGGGGGTTTGTTTGAATGACTTTATACTGCTGGGTAGATTAACCAATAATACTATTTGATCATGTATTAGTTGATTTATATTTGATATAAATAACCTAAATCTGCAAAGTAACTAGTAACTTAATATGAAAAATTAATGTAGTGGATTTAAAAGTATAAAGTAGCATAATGTGGAAAAAGTTAGGTACAAGTACCTATATTTTTTTAGTAAAGAGTAAATGTACTTTACAACACTGGTTGCAAGTGACACCGTTATGGACAGTACCTCAAACATGACGTTTATAAGCATTTTAATGAAATATGTGGTTTTGTAATGCACTCACATCGGGTGGATAATATTCATTTACATTCAGTTCAGCAGCTGTGACTGATATACACATTTTGATGTTGAAGGGTTACATTCATGTGGTTAATACGATCTGAGAGCAGGATGTGTAGTGAGTGAACCTTCCTTATTGTTTGTGTCTGTCTGTCTGTCTGTCTGTCTGTCTGTCTGTGTGTGTGTGTGTGTGTGTGTGTGTGTGTGTGTGTGTGTGTGTGTGTGTGTGTGTGGTGTGGGTGTGTGTGTGTGTGTGTGTGTGTGTGTGTGTGTGTGTGTTTGTAGCTCTGCCCGTGCTGCTGGATGTGGTCGGGGGTCCCGAGAGTCGAGACGAGCAGACACAGGAAATGCTGAGAGGGAAACTGCGCATTCTGCAAGCTGACAGCACCGAGGTCAACGCTCTGTTCATGGTACACACACACACACACACACACACACACACACACACACACACACACACACACACACACACTCCTGGCATTTTACGCTGGACAAGAGTCCAGTTTCTCACTAGCTATGAATGACTGGGTTTGTAAAGGCTGTCTGTCTGCTTGGTTTGAAACCCTAAGAATAAGTTATAAAACAGAAACGAAATCTAAATGTTCAAAATAGTTAGTGATTACATTGATGCGACTGATCCTTGCAGATCACTAGTTCTAAGTTAATTTCATATTGGTTGTGGTTGACTCTAAATATCTGAATATCCAAAGAAACTTCTTAAGCCACTCCTTAATAATACATTTGTTTTCTTTATTACAGCTAAATGATACTACATGTAGTTTCTCTCTCTGTCTACAGGAGCTGTCTACTCATCTGATCTCCATCAACAGTGAAGAAAATATGATGTTTGTCACATTCAAAACATTTGAAGAAATATGGAAGTTCACCACATATTACACTGTCGGTAGGTATTTAAAATAAGGCTAGAGTGCAAAAGAGAAAAATGTAATTGTACTTTTCATATTTCTGACCTACTGTATGGAGTACTGGTAGTAATGATAATGCTAATACCGCTATTGCTGCTGCTAGCAGACATAATGCCAGTGGTCATAGTTCAGAACGCGTGTTAAAGAATAGGTCTGTTCAGAGCATCGCATCTTCCTCCTGTGCTGCAGGTCTCCTGGGGCGCTGTATGGAGGGTCTGCTGCTAGACCAGAGGTTTTGTCTCAGTTCTCTGGAGGAGGACATCAGGATCCAGGTCTCCATTCAGGAGGAGACCCTCAGCCTGATCTACAAAGGCATCCTCATGCAGGAAGGTGGGGGACAGCACTAACAATAGCTAATAGTGGCCTCTGAAAGGTGGGAAAGTGGAAACATTATAAACCCAGGAGCTGTAATTAAACCACTGGTGTTGAACCACTGAGTTCAACACCAGTGTGCCGTGGGAAATTAACAAATCGCACTTAATCGGTCCCCACAAATATTATGAAGTTACTGCAGATAGTTTGTTAAGCGCCTGTGCCTTCAATGTAGTGGCTGGCTAATGAAATACTCTTCCATGCCAGTGGGTGGCAGTAGGTAGCGCGATAACGATGTTCATTTAAGACAGTAGAATTAAGAGATGTCGATGGAGAAGAACAGCGATGGATACATATTTGAAGATGAAAAAGGCAGAACTGGGTCCTGGACAAAGATCGGAGAGATAGTCAACAGCAATACAAAATGAAAACGTGACATTAAGTCACTTGAAACAAAAAGAAGTTGAAAAACACTGATTTGAACCAATAATGATCTTTTAACAAATCACACGCAACTAACCATTTTAAATAAAGAAATATATGACCTGCTGACAGTTCACACGGCTATCTGTAGGGTCTTTCTTTGCTAGCTGTAGCACCAACCAGATGTTCGACAGCTCCACCTCTGGAGGGGACCTGTACCTGGAGCAGGGGGACATAGCCCAGTTCGAGCCCCCCTTCCTGGGCTCAGGGTGGACCATGCTCTGCCTGGCTGATGGAGGCCGAGGCACTGCACCCAGACCTGCTGTGAAGCCCGTCATCCCTTTTTATCAGTGAGTCACATGATGGGCTCAATACGGTCTCATACAAGTATGTCTCACTGACAGTCACGTTTCAAGTTCTCACGTGATGTGGTCTGTCCTTAGGTGGTTTCTCAAATCCTGTGCAGAGGGCGTTTTAGTCGGTGATGGGAAACCCTCCTGTGACTTCCCTCTGCAGTTTGGTAAGATAAGATAAAGAATCTGTTTGAATTATGAACACACCTTCCTATCGAGGGCTCAATGTGATTACATTCGGGAGCTGACTTGGGCAAAAGAGCGACAACAGCCCAAACACTACAGCTTCAGAAACAATGCAAGTATAAAACCTTTTTCTTTATTGCAGGTTTATTTTGGAATGCAGCATTTTGTATTTGCAGTGCTTCATTAATAGGTGCTTTCACACTGCAGTACTTTTCCCACAAAGGTTCATCAGAACTTAGTCCATCAGAACTCTTTAGTTCTCATGGACTAAATAACCGGAGTAAGTCCCTGGGGGTGGATTAGGCAAATGAAGCCGCTGACGTCACTTCTTCTTCTTCAGCTTTGGGTTTACTGGCAGGCCGCAAACCACTTCAGCCTTCCGAGTAAATCGCCAGAACGCCGACACCTCCTCATCTCCACCGCTCCCATGTTTTATTTTGTGTTGCCATAAATTAGTCTCTCTGCGTTTCTGCGCTGGGCTAATGCTAATGCTAATAATGCTAATGCGAGGATAATAAAATGGCGGCTTCACAAAACGTTTTGGGAGTTTGACGGGGCGTGGTTTGCAATCCGCCAGCCAATCAGACATAGGAACCTTTTTCTCCCACGAGTCCCTGCTCTCTAGCAGGGGCGGAAAAGGGGGTAAAAAGGTTCTGATGAACTCATTTTGGTTCCGGATTTTTTTGGTGTGAACGCAACATTTCGGAACTAAAGTGGGAAAAGTACTGCGGTGTGAACGTGCCTAATGCCACATTTTAAGTAAACCATGTGAATGTTTTGTCAAGTTGGTGAAGATATTTCTTAATTTAGAGGTCTTTTGGCACATTTGGATTTTCATATTTGCATTGTTTCTGAAGCTGCAGCGAGTTTCTCCTAAAGGGAGAGTTTTGGGCCGCTGTTGCACGTTTGTACCTGTCAGCCATACTTACATATTGCTTGAATCTTTTAAACGCGTTTCAATTTCTAACACTAGTATCATTTCAAGATGCCTCTTCTTTACTTTAAACTTTAATCTCTTTAGTATTTCTTTGAAAGTGTTTGTCTTTTCCCCCTCTCTCCACAACTAAGATTTAAACTGCTTTTCACATTGGGTCTTCAACACTTCAACTGAGAGGAAATCCTCCCTCTGTAACGACTGGCCAACTGACATCTCAACCACTTTACCTGCACACACATCAACTGACACTTCAAGTCCTTTAACACTAGAACCGCCAGAGGTCGCTTTATACCTAAAACCGCCAATTTGTTATTGAAAACAAGTTACATACAATCAAAAAACAGCTGCGGGTAAAATGTACCCGTTGGCGGTTCTAGTGTTACGGCCACAGATTTTAACATTTGAGTTAAAAAAAAACTATTCAGCACTGAAAAAACTGAAACATTGACTTCAACACATTTAACCTAACTGTATTAGCTTAGTTGAAAGCAATAATATTAGCCGCTTTCACACCAAGTACTGTGCCGTACTTAGTGCCCCGGCACTAAGTACCCCAGGGCACTAAGTACCAATCGCGTTCAAACCGGAGTACTTTTCCCTGAGGGAAGATTACGCAAATGAGCCGCTGACGTCACTTCGTCTTCTTATACTCTCGTATAATGCCACCCAAAGTCCCCGGCCGGAAGTTACTTCCGAGTAAATCGCCAGAACGCCGACACCTCCTCATCTCCACCGCTCCCATGATTTGTGTTGCCATAAGTTATTCTCTTTCCGTTGGTGCGCAGGGCTAATGCTAATGCGAGCAAATACAATGGCGGCTTCAAAAAACGTTTCAGGGGCGTGGTTTGCAATTCACCCAGCCAATAGAAATTGGTACTTTTTTGGGACCACCTCTCTAGCAGGCACTAAAAATGGGGATAAAAGTTCCCGGCACTAAGTACTCTTTTTTGTGTGAACGCGACATAAGGGGTACTAACGGAACTAAACGGGAAAAGTACAGGGAAAAGTACTCCGGTGTGAACGCGCCTAATAAGTTGAACCTAATATTTTTTTATTTAAACTTAATATTATTGCTTTCAACTAACCTAATACGGTTCAGGTTTTTCAGTGAGCTCTTCTGAATACTCCACTGTACTTTATTACAATACATGTATCCAATCTCTTTTGTTCAGCCAGAGGAACCTGTCTTGCCACAATGGAGTACGATGCTGGGGGCCCAGATGAGCTGAGCGTGGCCCCTGGTGATCGCATCATCATCGTGGGACTTCTGGTGTCTTGTTTTGAGTGGTTCACAGGGAGGAAGGAGGCCACAGGAGAAGTGGGTCTGGTGAAGACGAGCCTGGTGGAACCCTCCACTGACATCACCCAGTGAGTGTACCAATATCACAGAGTTAGCTGTTGTTAAATTGATTTGCAACAGAGTATAATATCTTGTTCTTACGTGGTCACCTTTCCAGGTCAGAAGATATTTTTTTGGATGGAGAGGAAAGAACACTCTTCAGTGTGCAAGAGGACAAAGTCTTAGAGGAAACAACTGCGTTACTGCAGAAGAGATCCCAAAATGATACCGGTCAGAAATACAAACTTGGTGAGACAAAAACTCACAGGTCAAAAACCCAACAAGTATTCCAAGCAAAGTAATAATGTTGTCATTGCCTATAGAAAAACAAGCACCAGTTAGCCAGAAGGCTTTCATCATGTGGATGACATACATGTTTGTGTCAAATGTCATGGCAATCAGTCAGAAAGTGGTGTAAAAAATGTTGGTAATACTGAACAAAACCTTAAAGAGCCTGTGACAGCATCCCAACAACTGTTGTGCAATGAAATATTGGTCTACTAGTAATCTCGAACCGTCAGTTTAAAAAAGAAAAAGCGATACCGTTCCGTTAAATATCAATAATTTCGAACATCGCGGGGAAATTCCTTCGACTCATTTTGAAGTTTTGGGGGAAGCCGGAAGTGACGTCAATGCGGGAACGCTTCGAGAGCCAAACACAGACAAAGTGTGTTGTGTCATGCGTAGAAATGGTGAATTACTGAGATTAGGCACGTTAATAACGTTTTAATGAAGTTGACTACAGTATATTCATATTCATCAGTGCTTTCATGTCAATTCAGTGACATAAACATACATGATCGTGGTGAAGATGATGATTACATTAAGATTAAAAATCGGGAGTGAGAGCTGCTGAACTTCCTCCCGTCGGATGTGATAAAAAAACAAATCGATTATTTTTGTGGTTGTAAACTCAAGTGGATGAAACTACATTTATTAGTGCTTTCATGTCAATTCGGCGAACATATGATACATTACATGATCGTTTGTTTGAGCCGGTCTGCATTTCCTGATGAGAAAACAAACCGATGCGTTTTGTAGTTGTAGTACACCAACAACATGGATTAAACGTGTAGTTTTTTTACCACAATGTTGGGGAAATTAATGGATAAAATGCACGGATTATTATTATTATTATTCCCACTCCGATCGGGACACTAGGTCCACCGTTTCCCCGCAGCGAGGCTCCCCCCGTTGACAGTTTACGTGGGCTGGGTGCAGTGGCGGACTGGCCATCGGGACGAATCCCGATGGGCCGGTACCGAAGTGGGCCGGTCGGATAAGTCACCAGCACATCCCCCATAGGCGGCGCGTGAGGCTCAGGTTTGGGAAGGCTAAATAACTTCTTTTACCTGACGCTGCCCGCCTCCGGCGTCTATAGAAAAGAGATCAACTCAGTGTGCGGAGTTTAAATCTCTCAAGTCATATTACAGGATAAAGGAAATACAGTTTAAACTGCCGTATGCAGAGAAGACGCCGACGCGTCGCACTTATCATTCATATATATTACATCATCATTCAGATCATCGATCATATAATATCATAATATATCATATATTTCCTTATCTGAGTCAGCTTCTCCAGCCTCATCTGGCCGTGCAACACTCACAGTGTCACAGACTGTATGCAGAAGTATTATTTAACACATTATGTTGACGAAACACTCGAGACCAATGTAATTAAAGTCAGATCCACGCGTGTCTTAGACGTGAACGCGCTCTCAGCTGGAGAGAGAGAAACCCTGGCTTGATTTACCGAGTTGATAACCAGCGTCGTCGGACCGCTTAGCGAGATCTCGTTTGTTAGTTTGTTGTTGTTAGTTTGTTTGTTACTCAAACATATCCAGGGTCTGTTGAACTGGCTTCGTAGTAGGCTACAGGGCACAGGTGGCTAGCAGCGCTAATGTCAAAGACACAGACATTATACATTATATTTGTATTTTAGCAGGATGCAGTGACACAAATATTTACATATTTACATTTACTATCTCCAGCACCCGCCGCCCCTGACATCCCCACTCCCCCCGTTGACAATTTACTAGCGGTACCGAAGTGGGCTGGTCGAGAGTCCCGGGATGATTTGTAGTCCCATTCCACCACTGGCTCCATGACCTATGATCGCCCATATTGACGCACCTCATTCCTAAACTTCTAACAGATACAACATAAACCGATCCTTCAGCCTCATATGAGCTCTCAGACACGTTCAACATTAACCTGTCATCGCTGTCTGAGCTTGCTGCTGTGTGCACCATCGTGCGTTTACATCTGACTGTATATATATAAAGGTTTACATGCAGATGCTGGGATCCTGGACGGTGCAGCTGGAGCGCTGTGCCCACAATGACGTCACCCATCATTTGGCGGGACTTGAAGAATCCCCGAGAAGATCCAGAAAATGGTCAACATTGAAAGCAGATTAATGGTTATCAAAGTACAAATATCCAAAATCAGTTCAGGAACGGTTTTCAAGGGGACAATATGTACTCAAAGTGATGGTTTGGATGATGGGGGGGAAACCGTGTCACAGGCTCTTTAAGGAATTGTCAAATATCAATAGGATTCAATCAGACTGAAACCATGTCCAGATAGACAGTTGTTGAGGTTCCACTGGGTTTCCTCATTCTCTTTTTGTACTTTGTTTTGTTCAATCCCAGATACGATGAGTTGCCAAGACTCTGAGAAACAAAAATCACGTATGTATTGACATCTACAGTAAAAGTCACGTTAATATATCTAAAAGTCTTTATGTATTACATATTCTCTATTTCTGATTTTCATTTTTGCAGTCGGCTCTTCAAGCAAAGTTGATGCTCAGACTGACCTTAAGAGAAATATTCAGAGGATACTTGATCAGGGAAAACACTCATCACCAGATCCCGTAGTGACCGTTAACGGGACTCTAAAGGAACCGCGCCTTGCAACAGAATCAAAGAACCCCATCCCTCCGTGCTTCACGGTCCACCCAGTGGTCGAAGGAAACACCAATACCGAGAACTTCATCCCCCTCCTCTCTTTCCTGGAGGGACGAGACTACAGAGCAGAGTTTGGCGTCCTGTATGGACTGGGTTCAGAACTCCTCGCCTCCTCCATCTTCACCGGTCACTCTGACGAGGATGAGTTGATTGCCTTCCTGGGTGTTGCTAGGGAAACAGCCAGGAAGAAGCGACTCTATTGGCCGCATACTCGGTTGTGTTTTCTGTTGGGTAAGCTTTGTGCTGGGAGGTTGAAGTTCAGCCAGGCCCGGGTGTACATGGAGGAAGCCCTCAGCGTGCCACGAGAGAGCTTCACGGACCTCAGGTTGTTGGCCAGCATCTACTCCAGACTGGTTCCCATTTACCTCCTGCAGAAAAATACGGAGAGTTTCTTTGCTCTGGCCGAACGACTCGCTGCCTTGCTATTTGGAATCCCAGACTGCCTGGCGTGTTTAGAAGACAACTCCGCTCTTAAATACATCCTCAAGAAAGCTGTTCTATCTCACAACCAAATGGCGGAGGCCCGGGCTTGTTACCAATTGGCGAAGCACCACTTGACTCATGCTGAAGGATTGCGAGTTGTTCCTTATCTCGAAAGACTACTTGTTCTTTCTGGTGAAGCTCAAAGGACTTGGGGGACCTCTCCCAGCCAGGAGTACCTCACACTGGGAAGGATGTACAGTGAACTCCAGCTCCCCCACCTCAGTGTGAGTTCAGCCAGGAGAGCCTCTCTGCAGCCCGGTGCCACACTGACAGACTGTCTCAGCAGCATGGCGTTAGCTATGCACAATGTCAACAGACTGTATGCGTTCACAGAACAGGAAGCGTCTCTCCCGCCTGAAGTGGCTCCATATTTACACCAGGCCCTTTCTTCTATCCAAGGAGAAGGAAGTGATCGATACCATGTTCTGGGTCATCGGATTGCTGTTTGTCTCAGCCAACTGTTCTGCAAGAACTCAATGGTTGGACAGGCCATCTGCCGCATGCACACTCTGATCAACAACACCGGACGCTCACTCTGCATCTCCGTCCCAGAAAGAAACAGCGCCCTCACCTGGCTGGCATGGCTTCACATTGACAATCATCAGCCAGATGTTGCTTTGGGTGTCCTGGATCTGGTGCTAGCTTCCATGCCAGAATACTGCACGACCCCTCAGGAAGGTCTGTGGACGTCTTTATGTGTTATTACTTAACAGTGATTTAGATTTTGCAAAAGTACTTCCTGGTTAAACATCCAACCAAAGGAATCGTTTAACTCCAATATTTAAATGCTATCATGTGCTGCTCTTTACTCAAGCAGTCACAGTATAGGTTTGAACTGAAGAAATGCGCAGACTTTTTAAAGATGTGTCTTCATTAAAAAACCATAATCAGTGTGAAGGCAAGGCAAAAACCGATTTGAAAACAGGCTATTTCCAAACCGCTGAAGTAAATGTCTCTCATTTAACATACAGG